>CAWVOD010000002.1:0-74876 GCA_963930825.1 Silvanus unidentatus
TTGAGCAACCGCATTTAACAGGGTAAGTCTGATTTATATTATTCTATTTACATTTTTTATGTATAATTAACATTGGAATGTGGTCAACCACGCCGCTTCCAATTTTACCCTGTTTCCCCTGAATTGTTCCTGCATTTAACCCCCGCATCCGCATATATTTTCTGATGTGTGTTTCTGAGTCCTGATCCATTCGTATGAATCAACCCCGTAGATGAAGGGGTGAGTTATGTCGTCAACCGCATTTTATTTTATGTGAATCTGTCAATTTATTTTCTTTTCAATTCTGAATTATGTTATTTTCTTTTCTTTTATCCTGAATAATTAGCCAAGGCTAATTATTCCAATTACATGAATTACCCCCCGCTCTTTTGGTACTTCTAGTACCCCACCGCTGAATTCTATAGTTTTTTGGGGTGTTTTTGACGTCATTATCTCTTCCGCGCGTACTCAGAATCCCTTCTCTGATTTCCGCATATAAAATCGGCTGCAAAGTGCCTAAAAATTCATTATTTTCTGACTGTTAAATTTCCGGAAGGGAAATCTGTGTCACCTGTCTGTCTGTTACAATTGTGTCTGTCTGCTGGCACTGTACATTTTTTCTTTATCAAGTTTTGACTTTTAAGTATCAAGTAGTTTCATTTTGGTTTTATTTTTGAGTGAATTGGTTTATTTTATTTCGACTATTTTCTTTCCACAATTTATTTAATTACGTGCTGTGAAATTGTGGTAACTCCGCTTTATTTCCGCATTGTGAATTTTCTGCATTTTATTTCTGCATTTTATTTCTACTACATAGTGATCCTATTTAACGTACCTCCGCATATTTATTATTCTGTCTGTAAGATCTTTTATTTTATTTTATTTTGTATTATTTCATGACGAGTGTTTAATTTTCTTGATATTATCAGTTCGAATAAATTTCATTTAAGTTCAATTTATTTATTTCCTATATTTCGGTACGTACAATTGAATAATTTATTGACCCCTGGATTGATTATTTCTTCACTGAGTTCTTACCCGCGGTACGGTTGGTATTTCACCTCAAAATACCTGGCGCTCGAGGAAAACGGCTTGGGTCCGCGAAAACACGCCACACTCCTAAACGGATAAAGATAGGTCATCGCGGTTTTTACCAGTGGATTAAGCACCTCATTTTACATAAAATAAGTTTTATAAGTCTACTCTCAGGAGTTGATAAAGGTACAAAGAAATAAAATGTTTATATATCACATTTTCAAATATCTATTATTCTCCATTTTACTCGATCTCCTAAACGGTTAAAAATAGGACATCGCGGTTTTCACCAGTGGATTAAGCACTTTATTTTACATAAAATAAGTCCTATAAGTCTACTCTCAAGAGTTGATAAAGGTACAAACGATTAATATGTTTATATATCACATTTTCAAGTTTCGATTATTCTTCATTTTACTCGATTTCCTAAACGGTTAAAGATAGGACATCGCGGTTTTCACCAGTAAATTTAGCACCTCATTTTACATAAAATAAGTCCTATAAGTCTACTCTCAAGAGTTGATAAAGGTACAAAAGAATAAAATGTTTAAAAATCACATTTTCAAATATCTTTTATTTTCCAATTTACTCGATCTCCTAAACTGTTAAAGATAGAACATCGCGGTTTTCACCAGTGGATTTAGCACCTCATTTTACATAAAATAAGTCCTATAAGTCTACTCTCAAGACTTGATAAAGGTACAAACGAATAAAATGTTTATATATTACATTTTCAAATATCTATTATTCTCCATTTTATTTGATCACCTAAACGGTTAAAGATAGGTCATCGCGGTTTTTACCAGTGGATTAAGCACCTTATTTTACATAAAATAAGTCCTATAAGTCTACTCTCAGGAGCTGATAAAGGAACAAAGGAATAAAATGTTTATATATCACATTTTCAAATATCTATTATTCTCCATTTTACTCGATCTCCTAAACGGTTAAAAATAGGACATCGCGGTTTTCACCAGTGGATTAAGCACCTTATTTTACATAAAATAAGTCCTAAAAGTCTACTCTCAAGAGTTGATAAAGGTACAAACGAATAAAATGTTTATACATCACATTTTAAAATTTCTATTATTCTCCATTTTACTCGATCTCCTAACTCGATCTCCTAAACGGTTAAAGATAGGACATCGCGGTTTTCACCAGTAAATTTAGCACCTCATTTTACATAAAATAAGTCCTATAAGTCTACTCTCAAGAGTTGATAAAGGTACAAACGAATAAAATGTTTAAAAATCACATTTTCAAATATCTTTTATTTTCCAATTTACTCGATCTCCTAAACGGTTAAAGATAGAACATCGCGGTTTTCACCAGTGGATTTAGCACCTCATTTTACATAAAATAAGTCCTATATGTCTACTCTCAAGACTTGATAAAGGTACAAACGAATAAAATGTTTATATATTACATTTTCAAATATCTATTATTCTCCATTTTATTTGATCACCTAAACGGTTAAAGATAGGTCATCGCGGTTTTTACCAGTGGATTAAGCACCTTATTTTACATAAAATATGTCCTATAAGTCTACTCTCAGGAGCTGATAAAGGAACAAAGGAATAAAATGTTTATATATCACATTTTCAAATATCTATTATTCTCCATTTTACTCGATCTCCTAAACGGTTAAAAATAGGACATCGCGGTTTTCACCAGTGGATTAAGCACTTTATTTTACATAAAATAAGTCCTATAAGTCTACTCTCAAGTGTTGATAAAGGTACAAACGAATAAAATGTTTATATATCACATTTTCAAATTTCGATTATTCTCCATTTTACTCGATTTCCTAAACGGTTAAAGATAGGACATCGCGGTTTTCACCAGTAAATTTAGCACCTCATTTTACATAAAATAAGTCCTATAAGTCTACTCTCAAGAGTTGATAAAGGTACAAACGAATAAAATGTTTAAAAATCACATTTTCAAAAATCTTTTATTTTCCAATTTACTCGATCTCCTAAACGGTTAAAGATAGAACATCGCGGTTTTCACCAGTGGATTTAGCACCTCATTTTACATAAAATAAGTCCTATAAGTCTATTCTCAAGACTTGATAAAGGTATAAACGAATAAAATGTTTATATATTACATTTTCAAATATCTATTATTCTCCATTTTATTTGATCAAATAAACGGTTAAAGATAGGTCATCGCGGTTTTTACCAGTGGATTAAGCACCTTATTTTACATAAAATAAGTCCTATAAGTCTACTCTCAGGAGCTGATAAAGGAACAAAGGAATAAAATGTTTATATATCACATTTTCAAATATCTATTATTCTCCATTTTACTCGATCTCCTAAACGGTTAAAAATAGGACATCGCGGTTTTCACCAGTGGATTAAGCACCTTATTTTACATAAAATAAGTCCTAAAAGTCTACTCTCAAGAGTTGATAAAGGTACAAACGAATAAAATGTTTATACATCACATTTTAAAATTTCTATTATTCTCCATTTTACTCGATCTCCTAACTCGATCTCCTAAACGGTTAAAGATAGGACATCGCGGTTTTCACCAGTAAATTTAGCACCTCATTTTACATAAAATAAGTCCTATAAGTCTACTCTCAAGAGTTGATAAAGGTACAAACGAATAAAATGTTTAAAAATCACATTTTCAAATATCTTTTATTTTCCAATTTACTCGATCTCCTAAACGGTTAAAGATAGAACATCGCGGTTTTCACCAGTGGATTTAGCACCTCATTTTACATAAAATAAGTCCTATAAGTCTACTCTCAAGACTTGATAAAGGTACAAACGAATAAAATGTTTATATATTACATTTTCAAATATCTATTATTCTCCATTTTATTTGATCACCTAAACGGTTAAAGATAGGTCATCGCGGTTTTTACCAGTGGATTATGCACCTTATTTTACATAAAATAAGTCCTATAAGTCTACTCTCAGGAGCTGATAAAGGAACAAAGGAATAAAATGTTTATATATCACATTTTCAAATATCTATTATTCTCCATTTTACTCGATCTCCTAAACGGTTAAAAATAGGACATCGCGGTTTTCACCAGTGGATTAAGCACCTTATTTTACATAAAATAAGTCCTATAATTCTACTCTCAAGAGTTGATAAAGGTACAAACGAATAAAATGTTTATACATCACATTTTAAAATTTCTATTATTCTCCATTTTACTCGATCTCCTAACTCGATCTCCTAAACGGTTAAAGATAGGACATCGCGGTTTTTACCAGTGGATTTAGCACCTCATTTTACATAAAATAAGTCCTATAAGTCTACTCTCAAGAATTGATAAAGGTACAAACGAATAAAATGTTTATATATCACATTTTCAAATATCTATTATTCTCCATTTTATTTGATCACCTAAACGGTTAAAGATAGGTCATCGCGGTTTTTACCAGAGGATTAAGCACCTTATTTTACATAAAATAAGTCCTATAAGTCTACTCTCAGGAGTTGATAAAGGAACAAAGGAATAAAATGTTTATATATTACATTTTCAAATATCTATTATTCTCCATTTTACTCGATCTCCTAAACGGTTAAAAATAGGACATCGTGGTTTTCACCAGTGGATTAAGCACCTTATTTTACATAAAATAAGTCCTATAAGTCTACTCTCAAGAGTTGATAAAGGTACAAACGAATAAAATGTTTATACATCACATTTTCAAATATCTATTATTCTCCATTTTACTCGATCTCCTAAACGGTTAAAAATAGGACATCGTGGTTTTCACCAGTGGATTAAGCACCTTATTTTACATAAAATAAGTCCTATAAGTCTACTCTCAAGAGTTGATAAAGGTACAAACGAATAAAATGTTTATACATCACATTTTCAAATTTCTATTATTCTCCATTTTACTCGATCTCCTAACTCGATCTCCTAAACGGTTAAAGATAGGAAATCGCGGTTTTCACCAGTGGATTTAGCACCTCATTTTACATAAAATAAGTACTATAAGTCTACTCTCAAGACTTGATAAAGGTACAAACGAATAAAATGTTTATATATTACATTTTCAAATATCTATTATTCTCCATTTTATTTGATCACCTAAACGGTTAAAGATAGGTCATCGCGGTTTTTACCAGTGGATTAAGCACCTTATTTTACATAAAATAAGTCCTATAAGTCTACTCTCAGGAGCTGATAAAGGAACAAAGGAATAAAATGTTTATATATCACATTTTCAAATATCTATTATTCTCCATTTTACTCGATCTCCTAAACGGTTAAAAATAGGACATCGCGGTTTTCACCAGTGGATTAAGCACCTTATTTTACATAAAATAAGTCCTAAAAGTCTACTCTCAAGAGTTGATAAAGGTACAAACGAATAAAATGTTTATACATCACATTTTAAAATTTCTATTATTCTCCATTTTACTCGATCTCCTAACTCGATCTCCTAAACGGTTAAAGATAGGACATCGCGGTTTTCACCAGTAAATTTAGCACCTCATTTTACATAAAATAAGTCCTATAAGTCTACTCTCAAGAGTTGATAAAGGTACAAACGAATAAAATGTTTAAAAAGTCACATTTTCAAATATCTTTTATTTTCCAATTTACTCGATCTCCTAAACGGTTAAAGATAGAACATCGCGGTTTTCACCAGTGGATTTAGCACCTCATTTTACATAAAATAAGTCCTATATGTCTACTCTCAAGACTTGATAAAGGTACAAACGAATAAAATGTTTATATATTACATTTTCAAATATCTATTATTCTCCATTTTATTTGATCACCTAAACGGTTAAAGATAGGTCATCGCGGTTTTTACCAGTGGATTAAGCACCTTATTTTACATAAAATATGTCCTATAAGTCTACTCTCAGGAGCTGATAAAGGAACAAAGGAATAAAATGTTTATATATCACATTTTCAAATATCTATTATTCTCCATTTTACTCGATCTCCTAAACGGTTAAAAATAGGACATCGCGGTTTTCACCAGTGGATTAAGCACTTTATTTTACATAAAATAAGTCCTATAAGTCTACTCTCAAGTGTTAATAAAGGTACAAACGAATAAAATGTTTATATATCACATTTTCAAATTTCGATTATTCTCCATTTTACTCGATTTCCTAAACGGTTAAAGATAGGACATCGCGGTTTTCACCAGTAAATTTAGCACCTCATTTTACATAAAATAAGTCCTATAAGTCTACTCTCAAGAGTTGATAAAGGTACAAACGAATAAAATGTTTAAAAATCACATTTTCAAAAATCTTTTATTTTCCAATTTACTCGATCTCCTAAACGGTTAAAGATAGAACATTGCGGTTTTCACCAGTGGATTTAGCACCTCATTTTACATAAAATAAGTCCTATAAGTCTACTCTCAGGAGCTGATAAAGGAACAAAGGAATAAAATGTTTATATATCACATTTTCAAATATCTATTATTCTCCATTTTACTCGATCTCCTAAACGGTTAAAAATAGGACATCGCGGTTTTCACCAGTGGATTAAGCACCTTATTTTACATAAAATAAGTCCTAAAAGTCTACTCTCAAGAGTTGATAAAGGTACAAACGAATAAAATGTTTATACATCACATTTTAAAATTTCTATTATTCTCCATTTTACTCGATCTCCTAACTCGATCTCCTAAACGGTTAAAGATAGGACATCGCGGTTTTTACCAGTAAATTTAGCACCTCATTTTACATAAAATAAGTCCTATAAGTCTACTCTCAAGAGTTGATAAAGGTACAAACGAATAAAATGTTTAAAAATCACATTTTCAAATATCTTTTATTTTCCAATTTACTCGATCTCCTAAACGGTTAAAGATAGAACATCGCGGTTTTCACCAGTGGATTTAGCACCTCATTTTACATAAAATAAGTCCTATAAGTCTACTCTCAAGACTTGATAAAGGTACAAACGAATAAAATGTTTATATATTACATTTTCAAATATCTATTATTCTCCATTTTATTTGATCACCTAAACGGTTAAAGATAGGTCATCGCAATTTTTACCAGTGGATTATGCACCTTATTTTACATAAAATAAGTCCTATAAGTCTACTCTCAGGAGCTGATAAAGGAACAAAGGAATAAAATGTTTATATATCACATTTTCAAATATCTATTATTCTCCATTTTACTCGATCTCCTAAACGGTTAAAAATAGGACATCGCGGTTTTCACCAGTGGATTAAGCACCTTATTTTACATAAAATAAGTCCTATAATTCTACTCTCAAGAGTTGATAAAGGTACAAACGAATAAAATGTTTATACATCACATTTTAAAATTTCTATTATTCTCCATTTTACTCGATCTCCTAACTCGATCTCCTAAACGGTTAAAGATAGGACATCGCGGTTTTTACCAGTGGATTTAGCACCTCATTTTACATAAAATAAGTCCTATAAGTCTACTCTCAAGAATTGATAAAGGTACAAACGAATAAAATGTTTATATATCACATTTTCAAATATCTATTATTCTCCATTTTATTTGATCACCTAAACGGTTAAAGATAGGTCATCGCGGTTTTTACCAGAGGATTAAGCACCTTATTTTACATAAAATAAGTCCTATAAGTCTACTCTCAGGAGTTGATAAAGGAACAAAGGAATAAAATGTTTATATATTACATTTTCAAATATCTATTATTCTCCATTTTACTCGATCTCCTAAACGGTTAAAAATAGGACATCGTGGTTTTCACCAGTGGATTAAGCACCTTATTTTACATAAAATAAGTCCTATAAGTCTACTCTCAAGAGTTGATAAAGGTTCAAACGAATAAAATGTTTATACATCACATTTTCAAATATCTATTATTCTCCATTTTACTCGATCTCCTAAACGGTTAAAAATAGGACATCGTGGTTTTCACCAGTGGATTAAGCACCTTATTTTACATAAAATAAGTCCTATAAGTCTACTCTCAAGAGTTGATAAAGGTACAAACGAATAAAATGTTTATACATCACATTTTCAAATTTCTATTATTCTCCATTTTACTCGATCTCCTAACTCGATCTCCTAAACGGTTAAAGATAGGAAATCGCGGTTTTCACCAGTGGATTTAGCACCTCATTTTACATAAAATAAGTACTATAAGTCTACTCTCAAGACTTGATAAAGGTACAAACGAATAAAATGTTTATATATTACATTTTCAAATATCTATTATTCTCCATTTTATTTGATCACCTAAACGGTTAAAGATAGGTCATCGCGGTTTTTACCAGTGGATTAAGCACCTTATTTTACATAAAATAAGTCCTATAAGTCTACTCTCAGGAGCTGATAAAGGAACAAAGGAATAAAATGTTTATATATCACATTTTCAAATATCTATTATTCTCCATTTTACTCGATCTCCTAAACGGTTAAAAATAGGACATCGCGGTTTTCACCAGTGGATTAAGCACCTTATTTTACATAAAATAAGTCCTAAAAGTCTACTCTCAAGAGTTGATAAAGGTACAAACGAATAAAATGTTTATACATCACATTTTAAAATTTCTATTATTCTCCATTTTACTCGATCTCCTAACTCGATCTCCTAAACGGTTAAAGATAGGACATCGCGGTTTTCACCAGTAAATTTAGCACCTCATTTTACATAAAATAAGTCCTATAAGTCTACTCTCAAGAGTTGATAAAGGTACAAACGAATAAAATGTTTAAAAATCACATTTTCAAATATCTTTTATTTTCCAATTTACTCGATCTCCTAAACGGTTAAAGATAGAACATCGCGGTTTTCACCAGTGGATTTAGCACCTCATTTTACATAAAATAAGTCCTATATGTCTACTCTCAAGACTTGATAAAGGTACAAACGAATAAAATGTTTATATATTACATTTTCAAATATCTATTATTCTCCATTTTATTTGATCACCTAAACGGTTAAAGATAGGTCATCGCGGTTTTTACCAGTGGATTAAGCACCTTATTTTACATAAAATATGTCCTATAAGTCTACTCTCAGGAGCTGATAAAGGAACAAAGGAATAAAATGTTTATATATCACATTTTCAAATATCTATTATTCTCCATTTTACTCGATCTCCTAAACGGTTAAAAATAGGACATCGCGGTTTTCACCAGTGGATTAAGCACTTTATTTTACATAAAATAAGTCCTATAAGTCTACTCTCAAGTGTTGATAAAGGTACAAACGAATAAAATGTTTATATATCACATTTTCAAATTTCGATTATTCTCCATTTTACTCGATTTCCTAAACGGTTAAAGATAGGACATCGCGGTTTTCACCAGTAAATTTAGCACCTCATTTTACATAAAATAAGTCCTATAAGTCTACTCTCAAGAGTTGATAAAGGTACAAACGAATAAAATGTTTAAAAATCACATTTTCAAAAATCTTTTATTTTCCAATTTACTCGATCTCCTAAACGGTTAAAGATAGAACATCGCGGTTTTCACCAGTGGATTTAGCACCTCATTTTACATAAAATAAGTCCTATAAGTCTATTCTCAAGACTTGATAAAGGTATAAACGAATAAAATGTTTATATATTACATTTTCAAATATCTATTATTCTCCATTTTATTTGATCAAATAAACGGTTAAAGATAGGTCATCGCGGTTTTTACCAGTGGATTAAGCACCTTATTTTACATAAAATAAGTCCTATAAGTCTACTCTCAGGAGCTGATAAAGGAACAAAGGAATAAAATGTTTATATATCACATTTTCAAATATCTATTATTCTCCATTTTACTCGATCTCCTAAACGGTTAAAAATAGGACATCGCGGTTTTCACCAGTGGATTAAGCACCTTATTTTACATAAAATAAGTCCTAAAAGTCTACTCTCAAGAGTTGATAAAGGTACAAACGAATAAAATGTTTATACATCACATTTTAAAATTTCTATTATTCTCCATTTTACTCGATCTCCTAACTCGATCTCCTAAACGGTTAAAGATAGGACATCGCGGTTTTCACCAGTAAATTTAGCACCTCATTTTACATAAAATAAGTCCTATAAGTCTACTCTCAAGAGTTGATAAAGGTACAAACGAATAAAATGTTTAAAAATCACATTTTCAAATATCTTTTATTTTCCAATTTACTCGATCTCCTAAACGGTTAAAGATAGAACATCGCGGTTTTCACCAGTGGATTTAGCACCTCATTTTACATAAAATAAGTCCTATAAGTCTACTCTCAAGACTTGATAAAGGTACAAACGAATAAAATGTTTATATATTACATTTTCAAATATCTATTATTCTCCATTTTATTTGATCACCTAAACGGTTAAAGATAGGTCATCGCGGTTTTTACCAGTGGATTATGCACCTTATTTTACATAAAATAAGTCCTATAAGTCTACTCTCAGGAGCTGATAAAGGAACAAAGGAATAAAATGTTTATATATCACATTTTCAAATATCTATTATTCTCCATTTTACTCGATCTCCTAAACGGTTAAAAATAGGACATCGCGGTTTTCACCAGTGGATTAAGCACCTTATTTTACATAAAATAAGTCCTATAATTCTACTCTCAAGAGTTGATAAAGGTACAAACGAATAAAATGTTTATACATCACATTTTAAAATTTCTATTATTCTCCATTTTACTCGATCTCCTAACTCGATCTCCTAAACGGTTAAAGATAGGACATCGCGGTTTTTACCAGTGGATTTAGCACCTCATTTTACATAAAATAAGTCCTATAAGTCTACTCTCAAGAATTGATAAAGGTACAAACGAATAAAATGTTTATATATCACATTTTCAAATATCTATTATTCTCCATTTTATTTGATCACCTAAACGGTTAAAGATAGGTCATCGCGGTTTTTACCAGAGGATTAAGCACCTTATTTTACATAAAATAAGTCCTATAAGTCTACTCTCAGGAGTTGATAAAGGAACAAAGGAATAAAATGTTTATATATTACATTTTCAAATATCTATTATTCTCCATTTTACTCGATCTCCTAAACGGTTAAAAATAGGACATCGTGGTTTTCACCAGTGGATTAAGCACCTTATTTTACATAAAATAAGTCCTATAAGTCTACTCTCAAGAGTTGATAAAGGTACAAACGAATAAAATGTTTATACATCACATTTTCAAATATCTATTATTCTCCATTTTACTCGATCTCCTAAACGGTTAAAAATAGGACATCGTGGTTTTCACCAGTGGATTAAGCACCTTATTTTACATAAAATAAGTCCTATAAGTCTACTCTCAAGAGTTGATAAAGGTACAAACGAATAAAATGTTTATACATCACATTTTCAAATTTCTATTATTCTCCATTTTACTCGATCTCCTAACTCGATCTCCTAAACGGTTAAAGATAGGAAATCGCGGTTTTCACCAGTGGATTTAGCACCTCATTTTACATAAAATAAGTACTATAAGTCTACTCTCAAGACTTGATAAAGGTACAAACGAATAAAATGTTTATATATTACATTTTCAAATATCTATTATTCTCCATTTTATTTGATCACCTAAACGGTTAAAGATAGGTCATCGCGGTTTTTACCAGTGGATTAAGCACCTTATTTTACATAAAATAAGTCCTATAAGTCTACTCTCAGGAGCTGATAAAGGAACAAAGGAATAAAATGTTTATATATCACATTTTCAAATATCTATTATTCTCCATTTTACTCGATCTCCTAAACGGTTAAAAATAGGACATCGCGGTTTTCACCAGTGGATTAAGCACCTTATTTTACATAAAATAAGTCCTAAAAGTCTACTCTCAAGAGTTGATAAAGGTACAAACGAATAAAATGTTTATACATCACATTTTAAAATTTCTATTATTCTCCATTTTACTCGATCTCCTAACTCGATCTCCTAAACGGTTAAAGATAGGACATCGCGGTTTTCACCAGTAAATTTAGCACCTCATTTTACATAAAATAAGTCCTATAAGTCTACTCTCAAGAGTTGATAAAGGTACAAACGAATAAAATGTTTAAAAATCACATTTTCAAATATCTTTTATTTTCCAATTTACTCGATCTCCTAAACGGTTAAAGATAGAACATCGCGGTTTTCACCAGTGGATTTAGCACCTCATTTTACATAAAATAAGTCCTATATGTCTACTCTCAAGACTTGATAAAGGTACAAACGAATAAAATGTTTATATATTACATTTTCAAATATCTATTATTCTCCATTTTATTTGATCACCTAAACGGTTAAAGATAGGTCATCGCGGTTTTTACCAGTGGATTAAGCACCTTATTTTACATAAAATATGTCCTATAAGTCTACTCTCAGGAGCTGATAAAGGAACAAAGGAATAAAATGTTTATATATCACATTTTCAAATATCTATTATTCTCCATTTTACTCGATCTCCTAAACGGTTAAAAATAGGACATCGCGGTTTTCACCAGTGGATTAAGCACTTTATTTTACATAAAATAAGTCCTATAAGTCTACTCTCAAGTGTTAATAAAGGTACAAACGAATAAAATGTTTATATATCACATTTTCAAATTTCGATTATTCTCCATTTTACTCGATTTCCTAAACGGTTAAAGATAGGACATCGCGGTTTTCACCAGTAAATTTAGCACCTCATTTTACATAAAATAAGTCCTATAAGTCTACTCTCAAGAGTTGATAAAGGTACAAACGAATAAAATGTTTAAAAATCACATTTTCAAAAATCTTTTATTTTCCAATTTACTCGATCTCCTAAACGGTTAAACATAGAACATTGCGGTTTTCACCAGTGGATTTAGCACCTCATTTTACATAAAATAAGTCCTATAAGTCTACTCTCAGGAGCTGATAAAGGAACAAAGGAATAAAATGTTTATATATCACATTTTCAAATATCTATTATTCTCCATTTTACTCGATCTCCTAAACGGTTAAAAATAGGACATCGCGGTTTTCACCAGTGGATTAAGCACCTTATTTTACATAAAATAAGTCCTAAAAGTCTACTCTCAAGAGTTGATAAAGGTACAAACGAATAAAATGTTTATACATCACATTTTAAAATTTCTATTATTCTCCATTTTACTCGATCTCCTAACTCGATCTCCTAAACGGTTAAAGATAGGACATCGCGGTTTTCACCAGTAAATTTAGCACCTCATTTTACATAAAATAAGTCCTATAAGTCTACTCTCAAGAGTTGATAAAGGTACAAACGAATAAAATGTTTAAAAATCACATTTTCAAATATCTTTTATTTTCCAATTTACTCGATCTCCTAAACGGTTAAAGATAGAACATCGCGGTTTTCACCAGTGGATTTAGCACCTCATTTTACATAAAATAAGTCCTATAAGTCTACTCTCAAGACTTGATAAAGGTACAAACGAATAAAATGTTTATATATTACATTTTCAAATATCTATTATTCTCCATTTTATTTGATCACCTAAACGGTTAAAGATAGGTCATCGCGGTTTTTACCAGTGGATTATGCACCTTATTTTACATAAAATAAGTCCTATAAGTCTACTCTCAGGAGCTGATAAAGGTACAAACGAATAAAATGTTTATACATCACATTTTCAAATTTCTATTATTCTCCATTTTACTCGATCTCCTAACTCGATCTCCTAAACGGTTAAAGATAGGAAATCGCGGTTTTCACCAGTGGATTTAGCACCTCATTTTACATAAAATAAGTACTATAAGTCTACTCTCAAGACTTGATAAAGGTACAAACGAATAAAATGTTTATATATTACATTTTCAAATATCTATTATTCTCCATTTTATTTGATCACCTAAACGGTTAAAGATAGGTCATCGCGGTTTTTACCAGTGGATTAAGCACCTTATTTTACATAAAATAAGTCCTATAAGTCTACTCTCAGGAGCTGATAAAGGAACAAAGGAATAAAATGTTTATATATCACATTTTCAAATATCTATTATTCTCCATTTTACTCGATCTCCTAAACGGTTAAAAATAGGACATCGCGGTTTTCACCAGTGGATTAAGCACCTTATTTTACATAAAATAAGTCCTAAAAGTCTACTCTCAAGAGTTGATAAAGGTACAAACGAATAAAATGTTTATACATCACATTTTAAAATTTCTATTATTCTCCATTTTACTCGATCTCCTAACTCGATCTCCTAAACGGTTAAAGATAGGACATCGCGGTTTTCACCAGTAAATTTAGCACCTCATTTTACATAAAATAAGTCCTATAAGTCTACTCTCAAGAGTTGATAAAGGTACAAACGAATAAAATGTTTAAAAATCACATTTTCAAATATCTTTTATTTTCCAATTTACTCGATCTCCTAAACGGTTAAAGATAGAACATCGCGGTTTTCACCAGTGGATTTAGCACCTCATTTTACATAAAATAAGTCCTATATGTCTACTCTCAAGACTTGATAAAGGTACAAACGAATAAAATGTTTATATATTACATTTTCAAATATCTATTATTCTCCATTTTATTTGATCACCTAAACGGTTAAAGATAGGTCATCGCGGTTTTTACCAGTGGATTAAGCACCTTATTTTACATAAAATATGTCCTATAAGTCTACTCTCAGGAGCTGATAAAGGAACAAAGGAATAAAATGTTTATATATCACATTTTCAAATATCTATTATTCTCCATTTTACTCGATCTCCTAAACGGTTAAAAATAGGACATCGCGGTTTTCACCAGTGGATTAAGCACTTTATTTTACATAAAATAAGTCCTATAAGTCTACTCTCAAGTGTTAATAAAGGTACAAACGAATAAAATGTTTATATATCACATTTTCAAATTTCGATTATTCTCCATTTTACTCGATTTCCTAAACGGTTAAAGATAGGACATCGCGGTTTTCACCAGTAAATTTAGCACCTCATTTTACATAAAATAAGTCCTATAAGTCTACTCTCAAGAGTTGATAAAGGTACAAACGAATAAAATGTTTAAAAATCACATTTTCAAAAATCTTTTATTTTCCAATTTACTCGATCTCCTAAACGGTTAAAGATAGAACATTGCGGTTTTCACCAGTGGATTTAGCACCTCATTTTACATAAAATAAGTCCTATAAGTCTATTCTCAAGACTTGATAAAGGTATAAACGAATAAAATGTTTATATATTACATTTTCAAATATCTATTATTCTCCATTTTATTTGATCAAATAAACGGTTAAAGATAGGTCATCGCGGTTTTTACCAGTGGATTAAGCACCTTATTTTACATAAAATAAGTCCTATAAGTCTACTCTCAGGAGCTGATAAAGGAACAAAGGAATAAAATGTTTATATATCACATTTTCAAATATCTATTATTCTCCATTTTACTCGATCTCCTAAACGGTTAAAAATAGGACATCGCGGTTTTCACCAGTGGATTAAGCACCTTATTTTACATAAAATAAGTCCTAAAAGTCTACTCTCAAGAGTTGATAAAGGTACAAACGAATAAAATGTTTATACATCACATTTTAAAATTTCTATTATTCTCCATTTTACTCGATCTCCTAACTCGATCTCCTAAACGGTTAAAGATAGGACATCGCGGTTTTCACCAGTAAATTTAGCACCTCATTTTACATAAAATAAGTCCTATAAGTCTACTCTCAAGAGTTGATAAAGGTACAAACGAATAAAATGTTTAAAAATCACATTTTCAAATATCTTTTATTTTCCAATTTACTCGATCTCCTAAACGGTTAAAGATAGAACATCGCGGTTTTCACCAGTGGATTTAGCACCTCATTTTACATAAAATAAGTCCTATAAGTCTACTCTCAAGACTTGATAAAGGTACAAACGAATAAAATGTTTATATATTACATTTTCAAATATCTATTATTCTCCATTTTATTTGATCACCTAAACGGTTAAAGATAGGTCATCGCGGTTTTTACCAGTGGATTATGCACCTTATTTTACATAAAATAAGTCCTATAAGTCTACTCTCAGGAGCTGATAAAGGAACAAAGGAATAAAATGTTTATATATCACATTTTCAAATATCTATTATTCTCCATTTTACTCGATCTCCTAAACGGTTAAAAATAGGACATCGCGGTTTTCACCAGTGGATTAAGCACCTTATTTTACATAAAATAAGTCCTATAATTCTACTCTCAAGAGTTGATAAAGGTACAAACGAATAAAATGTTTATACATCACATTTTAAAATTTCTATTATTCTCCATTTTACTCGATCTCCTAACTCGATCTCCTAAACGGTTAAAGATAGGACATCGCGGTTTTTACCAGTGGATTTAGCACCTCATTTTACATAAAATAAGTCCTATAAGTCTACTCTCAAGAATTGATAAAGGTACAAACGAATAAAATGTTTATATATCACATTTTCAAATATCTATTATTCTCCATTTTATTTGATCACCTAAACGGTTAAAGATAGGTCATCGCGGTTTTTACCAGTGGATTAAGCACCTTATTTTACATAAAATAAGTCCTATAAGTCTACTCTCAGGAGTTGATAAAGGAACAAAGGAATAAAATGTTTATATATTACATTTTCAAATATCTATTATTCTCCATTTTACTCGATCTCCTAAACGGTTAAAAATAGGACATCGTGGTTTTCACCAGTGGATTAAGCACCTTATTTTACATAAAATAAGTCCTATAAGTCTACTCTCAAGAGTTGATAAAGGTACAAACGAATAAAATGTTTATACATCACATTTTCAAATATCTATTATTCTCCATTTTACTCGATCTCCTAAACGGTTAAAAATAGGACATCGTGGTTTTCACCAGTGGATTAAGCACCTTATTTTACATAAAATAAGTCCTATAAGTCTACTCTCAAGAGTTGATAAAGGTACAAACGAATAAAATGTTTATACATCACATTTTCAAATTTCTATTATTCTCCATTTTACTCGATCTCCTAACTCGATCTCCTAAACGGTTAAAGATAGGACATCGCGGTTTTCACCAGTGGATTTAGCACCTCATTTTACAGAAAATAAGTCCTATAAGTCTACTCTCAAGACTTGATAAAGGTACAAACGAATAAAATGTTTATATATTACATTTTCAAATATCTATTATTCTCCATTTTATTTGATCACCTAAACGGTTAAAGATAGGTCATCGCGGTTTTTTCCAGTGGATTTAGCACCTCATTTTACATAAAATAAGTCCTATAAGTCTACTCTCAAGAATTGATAAAGGTACAAACGAATAAAATGTTTATATATCACATTTTCAAATATCTATTATTCTCCATTTTACTCAATCTCCTAAACAGTTAAAGATAGGACATCGCGGTTTTCACCAGTGGATTTAGCACCTCATTTTACATAAAATAAGTCCTATAAGTCTACTCTCAAGACTTGATAAAGGTACAAACGAATAAAATGTTTATATATTACATTTTCAAATATCTATTATTCTCCATTTTATTTGATCACCTAAACGGTTAAAGATAGGTCATCGCGGTTTTTACCAGTGGATTAAGCACCTTATTTTACATAAAATAAGTCCTATAAGTCTACTCTCAGGAGTTGATAAAGGAACAAAGGAATAAAATGTTTATATATCACATTTTCAAATATCTATTATTCTCCATTTTACTCGATCTCCTAAACGGTTAAAAATAGGACATCGTGGTTTTCACCAGTGGATTAAGCACCTTATTTTACATAAAATAAGTCCTATAAGTCTACTCTCAAGAGTTGATAAAGGTACAAACGAATAAAATGTTTATACATCACATTTTTAAATTTCTATTATTTTCCATTTTACTCGATCTCCTAAACGGTTAAAGATAGGACATCGCGGTTTTCACCAGTGGATTTAGCACCTCATTTTACATAAAATAAGTCCTATAAGTCTACTCTCAAGACTTGATAAAGGTACAAACGAATAAAATGTTTATATATTACATTTTCAAATATCTATTATTCTCCATTTTATTTGATCACCTAAACGGTTAAAGATAGGTCATCGCGGTTTTTACCAGTGGATTAAGCACCTTATTTTACATAAAATAAGTCCTATAAGTCTACTCTCAGGAGTTGATAAAGGAACAAAGGAATAAAATGTTTATATAACACATTTTCAAATATCTATTATTCTCCATTTTACTCGATCTCCTAAACGGTTAAAAATAGGACATCGCGGTTTTCACCAGTGGATTAAGCACCTTATTTTACATAAAATAAGTCCTATAAGTCTACTCTCAAGAGTTGATAAAGGTACAAACGAATAAAATGTTTATACATCACATTTTGAAATTTCTATTATTCTCCATTTTACTCGATCTCCTAACTCGATCTCCTAAACGGTTAAAGATAGGACATCGCGGTTCTTACCAGTGGATTTAGCACCTCATTTTACATAAAATAAGTTATATAAGTCTAATCTCAAGAATTGATAAAGGTACAAACGAATAAAATTTTTATATATCACATTTTCAAATTTCTATTATTCTCCATTTTACTCGATCTCCTAACTCGATCTCCTAAACGGTTAAAGATAGGACATCGCGGTTTTCACCAGTGGATTTAGCACCTCATTTTACATAAAATAAGTCCTATAAGTCTACTCTCAAGACTTGATAAAGGTACAAACGAATAAAATGTTTATATATTACATTTTCAAATATCTATTATTCTCCATTTTATTTGATCACCTAAACGGTTAAAGATAGGTCATCGCGGTTTTTACCAGTGGATTAAGCACCTTATTTTACATAAAATAAGTCCTATAAGTCTACTCTCAGGAGTTGATAAAGGAACAAAGGAATAAAATGTTTATATAACACATTTTCAAATATCTATTATTCTCCATTTTACTCGATCTCCTAAACGGTTAAAAATAGGACATCGCGGTTTTCACCAGTGGATTAAGCACCTTATTTTACATAAAATAAGTCCTATAAGTCTACTCTCAAGAGTTGATAAAGGTACAAACGAAAAAAATGTTTATACATCACATTTTGAAATTTCTATTATTCTCCATTTTACTCGATCTCCTAACTCGATCTCCTAAACGGTTAAAGATAGGACATCGCGGTTTTTACCAGTGGATTTAGCACCTCATTTTACATAAAATAAGTTATATAAGTCTACTCTCAAGAATTGATAAAGGTACAAACGAATAAAATTTTTATATATCACATTTTCAAATTTCTATTATTCTCCATTTTACTCGATCTCCTAACTCGATCTCCTAAACGGTTAAAGATAGGACATCGTGGTTTTCTCCAGTGGATTAAGCACCTCATTTTACATAAAATAAGTCCTATAAGTCTACTCTCAAGAGTTGATAAAGGTACAAACGAATAAAATGTTTAAAAATCACATTTTCAAATATCTTTTATTTTAAAATTTACTCGATCTCCTAAACGGTTAAAGATAGGACATCGCGGTTTTCACCGGTGGATTTAGCACCTCATTTTACATAAAATAAGTCCTATAAGTCTACTCTCAAGACTTGATAAAGGTAAAAACGAATAAAATGTTTATATATATCATTTTCAAATATCTATTATTCTCCATTTTACTCGATTTCCTAAACGGTTAAAGATAGGACATCGTGGTTTTCTCCAGTGGATTAAGCACCTCATTTTACATAAAATAAGTCCTATAAGTCTACTCTCAAGACTTGATAAAGGTACAAACGAATAAAATGTTTATATATTACATTTTCAAATATCTATTATTCTCCATTTTATTTGATCACCTAAACGGTTAAAGATAGGTCATCGCGGTTTTTACCAGTGGATTAAGCTCCTTATTTTACATAAAATAAGTACTTTAAGTCTACTCTCAGGAGTTGATAAAGGAACAAAGGAATAAAATGTTTATATATCACATTTTCAAATATCTATTATTCTCCATTTTACTCGATCTCCTAACTCGATCTCCTAAACGGTTAAAGATAGGACATCGTGGTTTTCACCAGTGGATTAAGCACCTTATTTTACATAAAATAAGTCCTATAAGTCTACTCTCAAGAGTTGATAAAGGTACAAACGAATAAAATGTTTATACATCACATTTTCAAATTTCTATTATTCTCCATTTTACTCGATCTCCTAACTCGATCTCCTAAACGGTTAAAGATAGGACATCGCGGTTTTCACCAGTGGATTTAGCACCTCATTTTACATAAAATAAGTCCTATAAGTCTACTCTCAAGACTTGATAAAGGTACAAACGATTAAAATGTTTATATATTACATTTTCAAATATCTATTATTCTCCATTTTATTTGATCATCTAAACGGTTAAAGATAGGTCATCGCGGTTTTTACCAGTGGATTAAGCACCTTATTTTACATAAAATAAGTCCTATAAGTCTACTCTCAGGAGTTGATAAATTAACAAAGGAATAAAATGTTTATATAACACATTTTCAAATATCTATTATTCTCCATTTTACTCGATCTCCTAAACGGTTAAAAATAGGACATCGCGGTTTTCACCAGTGGATTAAGCACCTTATTTTACATAAAATAAGTCCTATAAGTCTACTCTCAAGAGTTGATAAAGGTACAAACGAATAAAATGTTTATACATCACATTTTGAAATTTCTATTATTCTCCATTTTACTCGATCTCCTAACTCGATCTCCTAAACGGTTAAAGATAGGACATCGCGGTTTTTACCAGTGGATTTAGCACCTCATTTTACATAAAATAAGTTATATAAGTCTACTCTCAAGAATTGATAAAGGTACAAACGAATAAAATGTTTATATAACACATTTTCAAATTTCTATTATTCTCCATTTTACTCGATCTCCTAACTCGATCTCCTAAACGGTTAAAGATAGGACATCGCGGTTTTCACCAGTAAATTTAGCACCTCATTTTACATAAAATAAGTCCTATAAGTCTACTCTCAAGAGTTGATAAAGGTACAAACGAATAAAATGTTTATAAATCACATTTTCAAATATCTTTTATTTTCCAATTTACTCGATCTCCTAAACGGTTAAAGATAGGACATCGCGGTTTTTACCAGTGGATTTAGCACCTCATTTTACATAAAATAAGTCCTATAAGTCTACTCTCAAGACTTGATAAAGGTACAAACGAATAAATTGTTTATATATTACATTTTCAAATATCTATTATTCTCCATTTTATTTGATCTCCTAAACGGTTAAAGATAGGTCATCGCGGTTTTTACCAGTGGATTAAGCACCTCATTTTACATAAAATAAGTTTTATAAGTCTACTCTCAGGAGTTGATAAAGGTACAAAGGAATAAAATGTTTATATATCACATTTTCAAATATCTATTATTCTCCATTTTACTCGATCTCCTAAACGGTTAAAAATAGGACATCGCGGTTTTCACCAGTGGATTAAGCACTTTATTTTACATAAAATAAGTCCTATAAGTCTACTCTCAAGAGTTGATAAAGGTACAAACGAATAAAATGTTTATATATCACATTTTCAAATTTCGATTATTCTCCATTTTACTCGATTTCCTAAACGGTTAAAGATAGGACATCGCGGTTTTCACCAGTAAATTTAGCACCTCATTTTACATAAAATAAGTCCTATAAGTCTACTCTCAAGAGTTGATAAAGGTACAAACGAATAAAATGTTTAAAAATCACATTTTCAAATATCTTTTATTTTCCAATTTACTCGATCTCCTAAACGGTTAAAGATAGAACATCGCGGTTTTCACCAGTGGATTTAGCACCTCATTTTACATAAAATAAGTCCTATAAGTCTACTCTCAAGACTTGATAAAGGTACAAACGAATAAAATGTTTATATATTACATTTTCAAATATCTATTATTCTCCATTTTATTTGATCACCTAAACGGTTAAAGATAGGTCATCGCGGTTTTTACCAGTGGATTAAGCACCTTATTTTACATAAAATAAGTCCTATAAGTCTACTCTCAGGAGCTGATAAAGGAACAAAGGAATAAAATGTTTATATATCACATTTTCAAATATCTATTATTCTCCATTTTACTCGATCTCCTAAACAATTAAAAATAGGACATCGCGGTTTTCACCAGTGGATTAAGCACCTTATTTTACATAAAATAAGTCCTAAAAGTCTACTCTCAAAAGTTGATAAAGGTACAAACGAATAAAATGTTTATACATCACATTTTAAAATTTCTATTATTCTCCATTTTACTCGATCTCCTAACTCGATCTCCTAAACGGTTAAAGATAGGACATCGCGGTTTTCACCAGTAAATTTAGCACCTCATTTTACATAAAATAATTCCTATAAGTCTACTCTCAAGAGTTGATAAAGGTACAAACGAATAAAATGTTTAAAAATCACATTTTCAAATATCTTTTATTTTCCAATTTACTCGATCTCCTAAACGGTTAAAGATAGAACATCGCGGTTTTCACCAGTGGATTTAGCACCTCATTTTACATAAAATAAGTCCTATAAGTCTACTCTCAAGACTTGATAAAGGTACAAACGAATAAAATGTTTATATATTACATTTTCAAATATCTATTATTCTCCATTTTATTTGATCACCTAAACGGCTAAAGATAGGTCCTCGCGGTTTTTACCAGTGGATTAAGCTCCTTATTTTACATAAAATAAGTACTATAAGTCTACTCTCAGGAGTTGATAAAGGAACAAAGGAATAAAATGTTTATATATCACATTTTCAAATATCTATTATTCTCCATTTTACTCGATCTCCTAACTCGATCTCCTAAACGGTTAAAGATAGGACATCGTGGTTTTCACCAGTGGATTTAGCACCTCATTTTACATAAAATAAGTCCTATAAGTCTACTCTCAAGAGTTGATAAAGGTACAAACGAATAAAATGTTTATACATCACATTTTCAAATTTCTATTATTCTCCATTTTACTCGATCTCCTAACTCGATCTCCTAAACGGTTAAAGATAGGACATCGCGGTTTTCACCAGTGGATTTAGCACCTCATTTTACATAAAATAAGTCCTATAAGTCTACTCTCAAGACTTGATAAAGGTACAAACGAATAAAATGTTTATATATTACATTTTCAAATATCTATTATTCTCCATTTTATTTGATCACCTAAACGGTTAAAGATAGGTCATCGCGGTTTTTACCAGTGGATTAAGCACCTTATTTTACATAAAATAAGTCCTATAAGTCTACTCTCAGGAGTTGATAAATTAACAAAGGAATAAAATGTTTATATAACACATTTTCAAATATCTATTATTCTCCATTTTACTCGATCTCCTAAACGGTTAAAAATAGGACATCGCGGTTTTCACCAGTGGATTAAGCACCTTATTTTACATAAAATAAGTCCTATAAGTCTACTCTCAAGAGTTGATAAAGGTACAAACGAATAAAATGTTTATACATCACATTTTGAAATTTCTATTATTCTCCATTTTACTCGATCTCCTAACTCGATCTCCTAAACGGTTAAAGATAGGACATCGCGGTTTTTACCAGTGGATTTAGCACCTCATTTTACATAAAATAAGTTATATAAGTCTACTCTCAAGAATTGATAAAGGTACAAACGAATAAAATGTTTATATATCACATTTTCAAATTTCTATTATTCTCCATTTTACTCGATCTCCTAACTCGATCTCCTAAACGGTTAAAGATAGGACATCGCGGTTTTCACCAGTAAATTTAGCACCTCATTTTACATAAAATAAGTCCTATAAGTCTTCTCTCAAGAGTTGATAAAGGTACAAACGAATAAAATGTTTATAAATCACATTTTCAAATATCTTTTATTTTCCAATTTACTCGATCTCCTAAACGGTTAAAGATAGGACATCGCGGTTTTTACCAGTGGATTTAGCACCTCATTTTACATAAAATAAGTCCTATAAGTCTACTCTCAAGACTTGATAAAGGTACAAACGAATAAAATGTTTATATATTACATTTTCAAATATCTATTATTCTCCATTTTATTTGATCTCCTAAACGGTTAAAGATAGGTCATCGCGGTTTTTACCAGTGGATTAAGCACCTCATTTTACATAAAATAAGTTTTATAAGTCTACTCTCAGGAGTTGATAAAGGTACAAAGGAATAAAATGTTTATATATCACATTTTCAAATATCTATTATTCTCCATTTTACTCGATCTCCTAAACGGTTAAAAATAGGACATCGCGGTTTTCACCAGTGGATTAAGCACTTTATTTTACATAAAATAAGTCCTATAATTCTACTCTCAAGAGTTGATAAAGGTACAAACGAATAAAATGTTTATATATCACATTTTCAAATTTCGATTATTCTCCATTTTACTCGATTTCCTAAACGATTAAAGATAGGACATCGCGGTTTTCACCAGTAAATTTAGCACCTCATTTTACATAAAATAAGTCCTATAAGTCTACTCTCAAGAGTTGATAAAGGTACAAACGAATAAAATGTTTAAAAATCACATTTTCAAATATCTTTTATTTTCCAATTTACTCGATCTCCTAAACGGTTAAAGATAGAACATCGCGGTTTTCACCAGTGGATTTAGCACCTCATTTTACATAAAATAAGTCCTATAAGTCTACTCTCAAGACTTGATAAAGGTACAAACGAATAAAATGTTTATATATTACATTTTCAAATATCTATTATTCTCCATTTTATTTGATCACCTAAACGGTTAAAGATAGGTCATCGCGATTTTTACCAGTGGATTAAGCACCTTATTTTACATAAAATAAGTCCTATAAGTCTACTCTCAGGAGCTGATAAAGGAACAAAGGAATAAAATGTTTATATATCACATTTTCAAATATCTATTATTCTCCATTTTACTCGATCTCCTAAACGGTTAAAAATAGGACATCGCGGTTTTCACCAGTGGATTAAGCACCTTATTTTACATAAAATAAGTCCTAAAAGTCTACTCTCAAGAGTTGATAAAGGTACAAACGAATAAAATGTTTATACATCACATTTTAAAATTTCTATTATTCTCCATTTTACTCGATCTCCTAACTCGATCTCCTAAACGGTTAAAGATAGGACATCGCGATTTTCACCAGTAAATTTAGCACCTCATTTTACATAAAATAATTCCTATAAGTCTACTCTCAAGAGTTGATAAAGGTACAAACGAATAAAATGTTTAAAAATCACATTTTCAAATATCTTTTATTTTCCAATTTACTCGATCTCCTAAACGGTTAAAGATAGAACATCGCGGTTTTCACCAGTGGATTTAGCACCTCATTTTACATAAAATAAGTCCTATAAGTCTACTCTCAAGACTTGATAAAGGTACAAACGAATAAAATGTTTATATATTACATTTTCAAATATCTATTATTCTCCATTTTATTTGATCACCTAAACGGTTAAAGATAGGTCATCGCGGTTTTTACCAGTGGATTAAGCACCTTATTTTACATAAAATAAGTCCTATAAGTCTACTCTCAAGAATTGATAAAGGTACAAACGAATAAAATGTTTATATATCACATTTTCAAATATCTATTATTCTCCATTTTACTCAATCTCCTAAGCAGTTAAAGATAGGACATCGCGGTTTTCACCAGTGGATTTAGCACCTCATTTTACATAAAATAAGTCCTATAAGTCTACTCTCAAGAGTTGATAAAGGTACAAACGAATAAAATGTTTATATATTACATTTTCAAATATCTATTATTCTCCATTTTATTTGATCACTTAAACGGTTAAAGATAGGTCATCGCGGTTTTTACCAGTGGATTAAGCACCTTATTTTACATAAAATAAGTCCTATAAGTCTACTCGCAGGAGTTGATAAAGGAACAAAGGAATAAAATGTTTATATATTACATTTTCAAATATCTATTATTCTCCATTTTACTCGATCTCCTTAACGGTTAAAAATAGGACATCGTGGTTTTCACCAGTGGATTAAGCACCTTATTTTACATAAAATAAGTCCTATAAGTCTACTCTCAAGAGTTGATAAAGGTACAAACGAATAAAATGTTTATACATCACATTTTCAAATTTCTATTATTCTCCATTTTACTCGATCTCCTAACTCGATCTCCTAAACGGTTAAAGATAGGACATCGCGGTTTTTACCAGTGGATTAAGCACCTCATTTTACATAAAATAAGTCCTATAAGTCTTCTCTCAAGAGTTGATAAAGGTACAAACAAATAAAATATTTATATATATCATTTTCAAATATCTATTATTCTCCATTTTACTCGATTTCCTAAACGGTTAAAGATAGGACATCGTGGTTTTCTCCAGTGGATTAAGCACCTCATTTTACATAAAATAAGTCCTATAAGTCTACTCTCAAGAGTTGATAAAGGTACAAACGAATAAAATGTTTAAAAATCACATTTTCAAATATCTTTTATTTTAAAATTTACTCGATCTCCTAAACGGTTAAAGATAGGACATCGCGGTTTTCACCGGTGGATTTAGCACCTCATTTTACATAAAATAAGTCCTATAAGTCTACTCTCAAGACTTGATAAAGGTACAAACGAATAAAATGTTTATATATATCATTTTCAAATATCTATTATTCTCCATTTTACTCGATTTCCTAAACGGTTAAAGATAGGACATCGTGGTTTTCTCCAGTGGATTAAGCACCTCATTTTACATAAAATAAGTCCTATAAGTCTACTCTCAAGACTTGATAAAGGTACAAACGAATAAAATGTTTATATATTACATTTTCAAATATCTATTATTCTCCATTTTATTTGATCACCTAAACGGTTAAAGATAGGTCATCGCGGTTTTTACCAGTGGATTAAGCTCCTTATTTTACATAAAATAAGTACTATAAGTCTACTCTCAGGAGTGGATAAAGGAACAAAGGAATAAAATGTTTATATATCACATTTTCAAATATCTATTATTCTCCATTTTACTCGATCTCCTAAACGGTTAAAAATAGGACATCGTGGTTTTCACCAGTGGATTAAGCACCTTATTTTACATAAAATAAGTCCTATAAGTCTACTCTCAAGAGTTGATAAAGGTACAAACGAATAAAATGTTTATACATCACATTTTCCAATTTCTATTATTCTCCATTTTACTCGATCTCCTAACTCGATCTCCTAAACGGTTAAAGATAGGACATCGCGGTTTTCACCAGTGGATTTAGCACCTCATTTTACAAAAAATAAGTCCTATAAGTCTACTCTCAAGACTTGATAAAGGTACAAACGAATAAAATGTTTATATATTACATTTTCAAATATCTATTATTCTCCATTTTATTTGATCACCTAAACGGTTAAAGATAGGTCATCGCGGTTTTTACCAGTGGATTAAGCACCTTATTTTACATAAAATAAGTCCTATAAGTCTACTCTCACGAGTTGATAAAGGAACAAAGGAATAAAATGTTTATATAACACATTTTCAAATATCTATTATTCTCCATTTTACTCGATCTCCTAAACGGTTAAAAATAGGACATCGCGGTTTTCACCAGTGGATTAAGCACCTTATTTTACATAAAATAAGTCCTAAAAGTATACTCTCAGGAGCTGATAAAGGAACAAAGGAATAAAATGTTTATATATCACATTTTCAAATATCTATTATTTTCCATTTTACTCGATCTCCTAAACGGTTAAAAATAGGACATCGCGGTTTTCACCAGTGGATTAAGCACCTTATTTTACATAAAATAAGTCCTAAAAGTCTACTCTCAAGAGTTGATAAAGGTACAAACGAATAAAATGTTTATACATCACATTTTAAAATTTCTATTATTCTCCATTTTACTCGATCTCCTAACTCGATCTCCTAAACGGTTAAAGATAGGACATCGCGGTTTTCACCAGTAAATTTAGCACCTCATTTTACATAAAATAAGTCCTATAAGTCTACTCTCAAGAGTTGATAAAGGTACAAACGAATAAAATGTTTAAAAATCACATTTTCACATATCTTTTATTTTAAAATTTACTCGATCTCCTAAACGGTTAAAGATAGGACATCGCGGTTTTCACCAGTGGATTTAGCACCTCATTTTACATAAAATAAGTCCTATAAGTCTACTCTCAAGACTTGATAAAGGTACAAACGAATAAAATGTTTATATATATCATTTTCAAATATCTATTATTCTCCATTTTACTCGATTTCCTAAACGATTAAAGATAGGACATCGTGGTTTTCTCCAGTGGATTAAGCACCTCATTTTACATAAAATAAGTCCTATAAGTCTACTCTCAAGACTTGATAAAGGTACGAACGAATAAAATGTTTATATATTACATTTTCAAATATCTATTATTCTCCATTTTATTTGATCACCTAAACGGTTAAAGATAGGTCATCGCGGTTTTTACCAGTGGATTAAGCTCCTTATTTTACATAAAATAAGTACTATAAGTCTACTCTCAGGAGTTGATAAAGGAACAAAGGAATAAAATGTTTATATATCACATTTTCAAATATCTATTATTCTCCATTTTACTCAATCTCCTAAACAGTTAAAGATAGGACATCGCGGTTTTCACCAGTGGATTTAGCACTTCATTTTACATAAAATAAGTCCTATAAGTCTACTCTCAAGACTTGATAAAGGTACAAACGAATAAAATGTTTATATATTACATTTTCAAATATCTATTATTCTCCATTTTATTTGATCACCTAAACGGTTAAAGATAGGTCATCGCGGTTTTTACCAGTGGATTAAGCACCTTATTTTACATAAAATAAGTCCTATAAGTCTACTCTCAGGAGTTGATAAAGGAACAAAGGAATAAAATGTTTATATATCACATTTTCAAATATCTATTATTCTCCATTTTACTCGATCTCCTAAACGGTTAAAAATAGGACATCGTGGTTTTCACCAGTGGATTAAGCACCTTATTTTACATAAAATAAGTCCTATAAGTCTACTCTCAAGAGTTGATAAAGGTACAAACGAATAAAATGTTTATACATCACATTTTCAAATTTCTATTATTCTCCATTTTACTCGATCTCCTAACTCGATCTCCTAAACGGTTAAAGATAGGACATCGCGGTTTTCACCAGTGGATTTAGCACCTCATTTTACATAAAATAAGTCCTATAAGTCTACTCTCAAGACTTGATAAAGGTACAAACGAATAAAATGTTTATATATTACATTTTCAAATATCTATTATTCTCCATTTTATTTGATCACCTAAACGGTTAAAGATAGGTCATCGCGGTTTTTACCAGTGGATTAAGCACCTTATTTTACATAAAATAAGTCCTATAAGTCTACTCTCAGGAGTTGATAAAGGAACAAAGGAATAAAATGTTTATATAACACATTTTCAAATATCTATTATTCTCCATTTTACTCGATCTCCTAAACGGTTAAAAATAGGACATCGCGGTTTTCACCAGTGGATTAAGCACCTTATTTTACATAAAATAAGTCCTAAAAGTCTACTCTCAGGAGCTGATAAAGGAACAAAGGAATAAAATGTTTATATATCACATTTTCAAATATCTATTATTCTCCATTTTACTGGATCTCCTAAACGGTTAAAAATAGGACATCGCGGTTTTCACCAGTGGATTAAGCACCTTATTTTACATAAAATAAGTCCTAAAAGTCTACTCTCAAGAGTTGATAAAGGTACAAACGAATAAAATGTTTATACATCACATTTTAAAATTTCTATTATTCTCCATTTTACTCGATCTCCTAACTCGATCTCCTAAACGGTTAAAGATAGGACATCGCGGTTTTCACCAGTAAATTTAGCACCTCATTTTACATTATATAAGTCCTATAAGTCTACTCTCAAGAGTTGATAAAGGTACAAACGAATAAAATGTTTAAAAATCACATTTTCAAATATCTTTTATTTTAAAATTTACTCGATCTCCTAAACGGTTAAAGATAGGACATCGCGGTTTTCACCGGTGGATTTAGCACCTCATTTTACATAAAATAAGTCCTATAAGTCTACTCTCAAGACTTGATAAAGGTACAAACGAATAAAATGTTTATATATATCATTTTCAAATATCTATTATTCTCCATTTTACTCGATTTCCTAAACGGTTAAAGATAGGACATCGTGGTTTTCTCCAGTGGATTAAGCACCTCATTTTACATAAAATAAGTCCTATAAGTCTACTCTCAAGACTTGATAAAGGTACAAACGAATAAAATGTTTATATATTACATTTTCAAATATCTATTATTCTCCATTTTATTTGATCACCTAAACGGTTAAAGATAGGTCATCGCGGTTTTTACCAGTGGATTAAGCTCCTTATTTTACATAAAATAAGTACTATAAGTCTACTCTCAGGAGTTGATAAAGGAACAAAGGAATAAAATGTTTATATATCACATTTTCAAATATCTATTATTCTCCATTTTACTCGATCTCCTAACTCGATCTCCTAAATGGTTAAAGATAGGACATCGCGGTTTTTACCAGTGGATTTAGCACCTCATTTTACATAAAATAAGTCCTATAAGTCTACTCTCAAGAATTGATAAAGGTACAAACGAATAAAATGTTTATATATCACATTTTCAAATATCTATTATTCTCCATTTTACTCAATCTCCTAAACAGTTAAAGATAGAACATCGCGGTTTTCACCAGTGGATTTAGCACCTCATTTTACATAAAATAAGTCCTATAAGTCTACTCTCAAGACTTGATAAAGGTACAAACGAATAAAATGTTTATATATTACATTTTCAAATATCTATTATTCTCCATTTTATTTGATCACCTAAACGGTTAAAGATAGGTCATCGCGGTTTTTACCAGTGGATTAAGCTCCTTATTTTACATAAAATAAGTACTATAAGTCTACTCTCAGGAGTTGATAAAGGAACAAAGGAATAAAATGTTTATATATCACATTTTCAAATTTCTATTATTCTCCATTTTACTCGATCTCCTAACTCGATCTCCTAAACGGTTAAAGATAGAACATCGCGGTTTTCACCAGTGGATTTAGCACCTCATTTTACATAAAATAAGTCCTATAAGTCTACTCTCAAGAGTTGATAAAGGTACAAACGAATAAAATGTTTATACATCACATTTTCAAATTTCTATTATTCTCCATTTTACTCGATCTCCTAACTCGATCTCCTAAACGGTTAAAAATAGGACATCGCGGTTTTCACCAGTGGATTAAGCACCTTATTTTACATAAAATAAGTCCTATAAGTCTACTCTCAAGAGTTGATAAAGGTACAAACGAATAAAATGTTTATACATCACATTTTGAAATTTCTATTATTCTCCATTTTACTCGATCTCCTAACTCGATCTCCTAAACGGTTAAAGATAGAACATCGCGGTTTTCACCAGTGGATTTAGCACCTCATTTTACATAAAATAAGTCCTATAAGTCTACTCTCAAGAGTTGATAAAGGTACAAACGAATAAAATGTTTATACATCACATTTTCAAATTTCTATTATTCTCCATTTTACTCGATCTCCTAACTCGATCTCCTAAACGGTTAAAGATAGGACATCGCGGTTTTCACCAGTGGATTTAGCACCTCATTTTACATAAAATAAGTCCTATAAGTCTACTCTCAAGACTTGATAAAGGTACAAACGAATAAAATGTTTATATATTACATTTTCAAATATCTATTATTCTCCATTTTATTTGATCACCTAAACGGTTAAAGATAGGTCATCGCGGTTTTTACCAGTGGATTAAGCACCTTATTTTACATAAAATAAGTCCTATAAGTCTACTCTCAGGAGTTGATAAAGGAACAAAGGAATAAAATGTTTATATAACACATTTTCAAATATCTATTATTCTCCATTTTACTCGATCTCCTAAACGGTTAAAAATAGGACATCGCGGTTTTCACCAGTGGATTAAGCACCTTATTTTACATAAAATAAGTCCTAAAAGTCTACTCTCAGGAGCTGATAAAGGAACAAAGGAATAAAATGTTTATATATCACATTTTCAAATATCTATTATTCTCCATTTTACTGGATCTCCTAAACGGTTAAAAATAGGACATCGCGGTTTTCACCAGTGGATTAAGCACCTTATTTTACATAAAATAAGTCCTAAAAGTCTACTCTCAAGAGTTGATAAAGGTACAAACGAATAAAATGTTTATACATCACATTTTAAAATTTCTATTATTCTCCATTTTACTCGATCTCCTAACTCGATCTCCTAAACGGTTAAAGATAGGACATCGCGGTTTTCACCAGTAAATTTAGCACCTCATTTTACATTATATAAGTCCTATAAGTCTACTCTCAAGAGTTGATAAAGGTACAAACGAATAAAATGTTTAAAAATCACATTTTCAAATATCTTTTATTTTAAAATTTACTCGATCTCCTAAACGGTTAAAGATAGGACATCGCGGTTTTCACCGGTGGATTTAGCACCTCATTTTACATAAAATAAGTCCTATAAGTCTACTCTCAAGACTTGATAAAGGTACAAACGAATAAAATGTTTATATATATCATTTTCAAATATCTATTATTTTCCATTTTACTCGATTTCCTAAACGGTTAAAGATAGGACATCGTGGTTTTCTCCAGTGGATTAAGCACCTCATTTAACATAAAATAAGTCCTATAAGTCTACTCTCAAGACTTGATAAAGGTACAAACGAATAAAATGTTTATATATTACATTTTCAAATATCTATTATTCTCCATTTTATTTGATCACCTAAACGGTTAAAGATAGGTCATCGCGGTTTTTACCAGTGGATTAAGCTCCTTATTTTACATAAAATAAGTACTATAAGTCTACTCTCAGGAGTTGATAAAGGAACAAAGGAATAAAATGTTTATATATCACATTTTCAAATATCTATTATTCTCCATTTTACTCGATCTCCTAACTCGATCTCCTAAATGGTTAAAGATAGGACATCGCGGTTTTTACCAGTGGATTTAGCACCTCATTTTACATAAAATAAGTCCTATAAGTCTACTCTCAAGAATTGATAAAGGTACAAACGAATAAAATGTTTATATATCACATTTTCAAATATCTATTATTCTCCATTTTACTCAATCTCCTAAACAGTTAAAGATAGAACATCGCGGTTTTCACCAGTGGATTTAGCACCTCATTTTACATAAAATAAGTCCTATAAGTCTACTCTCAAGACTTGATAAAGGTACAAACGAATAAAATGTTTATATATTACATTTTCAAATATCTATTATTCTCCATTTTATTTGATCACCTAAACGGTTAAAGATAGGTCATCGCGGTTTTTACCAGTGGATTAAGCTCCTTATTTTACATAAAATAAGTACTATAAGTCTACTCTCAGGAGTTGATAAAGGAACAAAGGAATAAAATGTTTATATATCACATTTTCAAATTTCTATTATTCTCCATTTTACTCGATCTCCTAACTCGATCTCCTAAACGGTTAAAGATAGAACATCGCGGTTTTCACCAGTGGATTTAGCACCTCATTTTACATAAAATAAGTCCTATAAGTCTACTCTCAAGAGTTGATAAAGGTACAAACGAATAAAATGTTTATACATCACATTTTCAAATTTCTATTATTCTCCATTTTACTCGATCTCCTAACTCGATCTCCTAAACGGTTAAAAATAGGACATCGCGGTTTTCACCAGTGGATTAAGCACCTTATTTTACATAAAATAAGTCCTATAAGTCTACTCTCAAGAGTTGATAAAGGTACAAACGAATAAAATGTTTATACATCACATTTTGAAATTTCTATTATTCTCCATTTTACTCGATCTCCTAACTCGATCTCCTAAGCGGTTAAAGATAGGACATCGCTGTTTTTACCAGTGGATTTAGCACCTCATTTTACATAAAATAAGTTTTATAAGTCTACTCTCAAGAATTGATAAAGGTACAAACGAATAAAATGTTTATATATCACATTTTCAAATTTCTATTATTCTCCATTTTACTCGATCTCCTAACTCGATCTCCTAAACGGTTAAAGATAGGACATCGCGGTTTTCACCAGTAAATTTAGCACCTCATTTTACATAAAATAAGTCCTATAAGTCTACTCTCAAGAGTTGATAAAGGTACAAACGAATAAAATGTTTATAAATCACATTTTCAAATATCTTTTATTTTCCAATTTACTCGATCTCCTAAACGGTTAAAGATAGGACATCGCGGTTTCTATCAGTGGATTTAGCACCTCATTTTACATAAAATAAGTCCTATAAGTCTACTCTCAAGACTTGATAAAGGTACAAACGAATAAAATGTTTATATATTACATTTTCAAATATCTATTATTCTCCATTTTATTTGATCTCCTAAACGGTTAAAGATAGGTCATCGCGGTTTTTACCAGTGGATTAAGCACCTCATTTTACATAAAATAAGTTTTATAAGTCTACTCTCAGGAGTAGATAAAGGTACAAAGGAATAAAATGTTTATATATCACATTTTCAAATATCTATTATTCTCCATTTTACTCGATCTCCTAACTCGATCTCCTAAACGGTTAAAGATAGGACATCGCGGTTTTCACCAGTAAATTTAGCACCTCATTTTACATAAAATAAGTCCTATAAGTCTACTCTCAAGAGTTGATAATGGTACAAACGAATAAAATGTTTAAAAATCACATTTTCAAATATCTATTATTCTCCATTTTATTTGATCACCTAAACGGTTAAAGATAGGACATCGCGGTTTTTACCAGTGGATTAAGCACCTCATTTTACATAAAATAAGTCCTATAAGTCTACTCTCAAGAGTTGATAAAGGTACAAACGAATAAAATGTTTATATATTACATTTTCAGATATCTATTATTCTCCATTTTACTCAATCTCCTAAACAGTTAAAGATAGGACATCGCGGTTTTCACCAGTGGATTTAGCACCTCATTTTACATAAAATAAGTTCTATAAGTCTACTCTCAAGAGTTGATAATAGTACAAACGAATAAAATGTTTATAAATCACATTTTCAAATTTCTATTATTCTCCATTTTACTCGATCTCCTAACTCGATCTCCTAAACGGTTAAAGATAGGACATCGCGGTTTTTACCAGTGGATTTAGCACCTCATTTTACATAAAATAAGTCCTATAAGTCTACTCTCAAGAGTTGATAAAGGTACAAACGAATAAAATGTTAATATATGACATTTTCAAATATCTATTATTTTTTATTTTACTTGATCTCCTAAACGGTAAAAGATAGGTCTTCGCGGTTTTCACCAGTGGATTTAGCACCTCATTTTACATAAAATAAGTCCTATAAGTCTTTTCTCAAGACTTGATAAAGGTACAAACAAATAAAATATTTATATATATCATTTTCAAATATCTATTATTCTCCATTTTACTCGATTTCCTAAACGGTTAAAGATAGGACATCGCGGTTTTCACCAGTGGATTTAGCACCTCATTTTACATAAAATAAGTTCTATAAGTCTACTCTCAAGAGTTGATAAAAGTACAAACGAATAAAATGTTTATAAATCACATTTTCAAATTTCTATTATTCTCCATTTTACTCGATCTCCTAACTCGATCTCCTAAACGGTTAAGATAAGATATCGCGGTTTTCACCAGTAGATTTAGCACCTCATTTTACATAAATTAAGTCCTATAAGTCTACTCTCAAGACTTGATAAAGGTACAAACGAATAAAATGTTTATATATTACATTTTCAAATATCTATTATTCTCCATTTTATTAGATCTCCTAAACGGTTAAAGATAGGTCATCGCTGTTTTTACCAGTGGATTAAGCACCTCATTTTACATAAAATAAGTCCTATAAGTCTACTCTCAAGAGTTGATAAAGGTACAATCGAATAAAATGTTTATAAATCACATTTTCAAATATCTATTATTCTCCATTTTTCACGATCTCCTAACTCGATCTCCTAAACGGTTAAAGATAGGAGACCGCGGTTTTCACCAGTGGATTTAGCACCTCATTTTACATAAAATAAGTCCTATAAGTCTACTCTCAAGAGTTGATAAAGGTACAAACGAATAAAATGTTTATAAATCACATTTTCAAATATCTATTATTCTCCATTTTTCTCGATCTCCTAAACGGTTAAAGATAGGATATCGCGGTTTTCACCAGTGGATTTAGCACCTCATTTTACTTAAAATAAGTCTTATAAGTCTACTCTCAAGAGTTGATAAAGGTACAAACGGATAAAATGTTTATATATCACATTTTCAAATATCAATTATTCTCCATATTACTCGATCTCCTAAACGGTTAAAGATAGGACATCGCGGTTTTCACCACTAAATTTGGCACCTTATTTTACATAAAATAAGTCCTATAAGTCTACTCTCAAGAGTTGATAAAGGTACAAACGAATAAAATGTTTATAAATCACATTTTCAAATATCTATTATTCTCCATTTTTCTCGATCTCCTAAACGGTTAAAGATAGGATATCGCGGTTTTCACCAGTGGATTTAGCACCTCATTTTACTTAAAATAAGTCTTATAAGTCTACTCTCAAGAGTTGATAAAGGTACAAACGAATAAAATGTTTATAAATCACATTTTCAAATATCTATTATTCTCCATTTTTCTCGATCTCCTAAACGGTTAAAGATAGGAGACCGCGGTTTTCACCAGTGGATTTAGCACCTCATTTTACATAAAATAAGTTCTATAAGTCTACTCTCAAGAGTTGATAAAGGTACAAACGAATAAAATGTTTATAAATCACATTTTCAAATATCTATTATTCTCCATTTTTCTCGATCTCCTAAACGGTTAAAGATAGGAGACCGCGGTTTTCACCAGTGGATTTAGCACCTCATTTTACATAAAATAAGTTCTATAAGTCTACTCTCAAGAGTTGATAAAGGTACAAACGAATAAAATGTTAATATATGACATTTTCAAATATCTATTATTTTTTATTTTACTTGATCTCCTAAACGGTTAAAGATAGGTCTTCGCGGTTTTCACCAGTGGATTTAGCACCTCATTTTACATAAAATAAGTCCTATAAGTCTACTCTCAAGACTTGATAAAGGTACAAACAAAAAAAATATTTATATATATCATTTTCAAATATCTATTATTCTCCATTTTACTCGATTTCCTAAACGGTTAAAGATAGGACATCGCGGTTTTCACCAGTGGATTTAGCACCTCATTTTACATAAAATAAGTCCTATAAGTCTACTCTCAAGACTTGATAAAGGTACAAACAAATTAAATATTTATATATATCATTTTCAAATATCTATTATTCTCCATTTTACTCGATTTCCTAAACGGTTAAAGATAGGACATCGCGGTTTTCACCAGTGGATTTAGCACCTCATTTTACATAAAATAAGTCCTATAAGTCTACTCTCAAGAAATGATAAAGGTACAAACGAATAAAATGTTTTTATATATCATTTTCAAATTTCTATTATTCTCCATTTTTCTCGATCTCCTAAACGGTTAAAGATAGGACATCGCGGTTTTTACCAGTGGATTTAGCACCTCATTTTACATAAAATAAGTCCTATAAGTCTACTCTCAAGAGTTGATAAAGGTACAAACGAATAAAATGTTTATAAATCACATTTTCAAATATCTATTATTCTCCATTTTTCTCGATCACCTAAACGGTTAAAGATAGGATATCGCGGTTTTTACCAGTGGATTTAGCACCTCATTTTACATAAAATAAGTCCTATAAGTCTACTCTCAAGAATTGATAAAGGTACAAACGAATAAAATGTTTATATATCACATTGTCAAATTTCTATTATTCTCCATTTTACTCGATCTCTTAACTCGATCTCCTAAACGGTTAAAGATAGCACATCGCGGTTTTTATTAGTGGATTTAGCGCATTATTTTACATAAAATAAGTCCTATAAGTCTACTCTCAAGAGTTGATAAAGGTACAAACGGATAAAATGTTTATATATCACATTTTCAAATATCAATTATTCTCCATATTACTCGATCTCCTAAACGGTTAAAGATAGGACATCGCGGTTTTCACCACTAAATTTAGCACCTTATTTTACATAAAATAAGTCCTACAAGTCTACTCTCAAGAGTTGATAAAGGTACAAACGAATAAAATGTTTATAAATCACATTTTCAAATATCTATTATTCTCCATTTTACTCGATCTCCTAAACGGTTTCAGATAGGACATCGCAGTTTTTACCAGTGAATTTAGCACCTCATTTTACATAAAATAAGTTCTATAAGTCTACTCTCAAGAGTTGATAAAGGTACAAACGAATAAAATGTTTATATATCACATTTTCAAATATCTATTATTCTCCATTTTACTTGATCTCCTAAACGGCTAAAAAGAGGACATCGCGGTTTTCACCAGTGGATTTAGCACCTCATTTTACATAAAATAAGTCCTATAAGTCTACTCTCAAAAGTTGATAAAGGTACAAACAAATAAAATATTTATATATACCATTTTCAAATATCTATTATTCTCCATTTTACTCGATTTCCTAAACGGTTAACGATAGGACATCGCGGTTTTCACCAGTGGATTTAGCACCTCATTTTACATAAAATAAGTCCTATAAGTCTACTCTCAAGACTTGATAAAGGTACAAACAAATAAAATATTTATATAAATCATTTTCAAATATCTATTATTCTCCATTTTACTCGATTTCCTAAACGGTTAAAGATAGGATATCGCGGTTTTTACCAGTGGATTTAGCACCTCATTTTACATAAAATAAGTCCTATAAGTCTACTCTCAAGAGTTGATAAAGGTACAAACGAATAAAATGTTTATAAATCACATTTTCAAATATCTATTATTCTCCATTTTTCTCGATCACCTAAACGGTTAAAGATAGGATATCGCGGTTTTTACCAGTGGATTTAGCACCTCATTTTACATAAAATAAGTCCTATAAGTCTACTCTCAAGAATTGATAAAGGTACAAACGAATAAAATGTTTATATATCACATTGTCAAATTTCTATTATTCTCCATTTTACTCGATCTCTTAACTCGATCTCCTAAACGGTTAAAGATAGCACATCGCGGTTTTTATTAGTGGATTTAGCGCATTATTTTACATAAAATAAGTCCTATAAGTCTACTCTCAAGAGTTGATAAAGGTACAAACGGATAAAATGTTTATATATCACATTTTCAAATATCAATTATTCTCCATATTACTCGATCTCCTAAACGGTTAAAGATAGGACATCGCGGTTTTCACCACTAAATTTAGCACCTTATTTTACATAAAATAAGTCCTACAAGTCTACTCTCAAGAGTTGATAAAGGTACAAACGAATAAAATGTTTATAAATCACATTTTCAAATATCTATTATTCTCCATTTTACTCGATCTCCTAAACGGTTTCAGATAGGACATCGCAGTTTTTACCAGTGAATTTAGCACCTCATTTTACATAAAATAAGTTCTATAAGTCTACTCTCAAGAGTTGATAAAGGTACAAACGAATAAAATGTTTATATATCACATTTTCAAATATCTATTATTCTCCATTTTACTTGATCTCCTAAACGGCTAAAAAGAGGACATCGCGGTTTTCACCAGTGGATTTAGCACCTCATTTTACATAAAATAAGTCCTATAAGTCTACTCTCAAAAGTTGATAAAGGTACAAACTAATAAAATATTTATATATACCATTTTCAAATATCTATTATTCTCCATTTTACTCGATTTCCTAAACGGTTAACGATAGGACATCGCGGTTTTCACCAGTGGATTTAGCACCTCATTTTACATAAAATAAGTCCTATAAGTCTACTCTCAAGACTTGATAAAGGTACAAACAAATAAAATATTTATATAAATCATTTTCAAATATCTATTATTCTCCATTTTACTCGATTTCCTAAACGGTTAAAGATAGGATATCGCGGTTTTTACCAGTGGATTTAGCACCTCATTTTACATAAAATAAGTCCTATAAGTCTACTCTCAAGAGTTGATAAAGGTACAAACGAATAAAATGTTTATAAATCACATTTTCAAATATCTATTATTCTCCATTTTTCTCGATCTCCTAAACGGTTAAAGATAGGATATCGCGGTTTTTACCAGTGGATTTAGCACCTCATTTTACATAAAATAAGTCCTATAAGTCTACTCTCAAGAATTGATAAAGGTACAAACGAATAAAATGTTAATATATCACATTGTCAAATTTCTATTATTCTCCATTTTACTCGATCTCTTAACTCGATCTCCTAAACGGTTAAAGATAGCACATCGCGGTTTTTATTAGTGGATTTAGCGCCTTATTTTACATAAAATAAGTCCTATAAGTCTACTCTCAAGAGTTGATAAAGGTACAAACGGATAAAATGTTTATATATCACATTTTCAAATATCAATTATTCTCCATATTACTCGATCTCCTAAACGGTTAAAGATAGGACATCGCGGTTTTCACCACTAAACTTAGCACCTTATTTTACATAAAATAAGTCCTATAAGTCTACTCTCAGGAGTTGATAAAAGTACAAACGAATCAAATGTTTATATATCACATTTTCAAATATCTATTATTCTCCATTTTACTCGATCTCCTAAACGGTTTCAGATAGGATATCGCAGTTTTTACCAGTGAATTTAGCACCTCATTTTACATAAAATAAGTTCTATAAGTCTACTCTCAAGAGTTGATAAAGGTACAAACTCATAAAATGTTTATATATCACATTGTCAAATTTCTATTATTCTCCATTTTACTCGATCTCTTAACTCGATCTCCTAAACGGTTAAAGATAGCACATCGCGGTTTTTATTAGTGGATTTAGCGCCTTATTTTACATAAAATAAATCCTATAAGTCTACTCTCAAGAGTTGATAAAAGTACAAACGAATCAAATGTTTATATATCACATTTTCAAATATCTATTATTCTCCATTTTACTCGATCTCCTAAACGGTTTCAGATAGGACATCGCAATTTTCACCAGTGAATTTAGCACCTCATTTTACATTAAATAAGTCGTATAAGTCTACTCTCAAGAGTTGATAAAGGTACAAACGAATAAAATGTTTATATATCACATTTTCAAATATCTATTATTTATTATCCATTTTACTTGATCTCCTAAACGGTTAAAGATAGGTCATCGCAATATTCAAAAGTGGATTTAGCACCTCATTTTACATAAAATAAGTCCTATAAGTCTACTCTCAAGAATTGATAAAGGTACAAACGAATAAAATGGTTATATATCATATTTTCAAATATCTATTATTCTCCATTTCACTCGATCTCCTAAACGGTTACAGATTTGACATCGCGGTTTTCACCAGTAAATTTAGCATCTCATTTTACAGAAAATTAGTCCTATAAGCCTACTCTCATGAGTTGATAAAGGTACAAACGAATAAAATGTTTATATATCACATTTTCAAATATCTATTATTATCCATTTTACTTGATCTCCTAAACGGTTAAAGATAGGTCATCGCAATATTCAAAAGTGGATTTAGCACCTCATTTTACATAAAATAAGTCTTATAGGTCTACTCTCAGGAGTTGATAAAGGTACAAGGGATTAAAATGTTTATATATCACATTTTCAAATATCAATTATTCTCCATTTTACTCGATCTCCTAAACGGTTAAAGATAGGTCATCGCGGTTTTCGCCAGTGGATTTAGCACCTTATTTTACATAAAATAAGTCCTATAAGTCTACTCTCAAGAGTTGATAAAGGTTCAAACGAATAAAATGTTTATATATCACATTTTCAAATATCAATTATTCTCCATTTTACTCGATCTCCTAAACGGTTAAAGATAGGTCATCGCGGTTTTCGCCAGTGGATTTAGCACCTTATTTTACATAAAATAAGTCCTATAAGTCTACTCTCAAGAGTTGATAAAGGTTCAAACGAATAAAATGTTTATATATCACATTTTCAAATATCTATTATTCTCCATTATACCCGATCTCCTAAACGGTTAAAATAAGACATCGCGGTTTTCACCAGTGGATTTAGCACCTCATTTTACATAAAATAAGTCCTATAAGTCTACTCTCAAGACTTGATAAAGGTACAAACGAATAAAATGTTTATATATTACATTTTCAAATATCTATTATTCTCCATTTTATTTAATCTCCTAAACGGTTGAAGATAGGTCATCGCGGTTTTTACCAGTGGATTAAGCACCTCATTTTACATAAAATAAGTCCTATAGGTCTACTCTCAGGAACTGATAAAATTACAAACGAATAAAATGTTTAAATATTACATTTTCAAATATCTATTATTTTCCATTTTATTTGATCTCCTAAACGGTTAAAGATAGGTCATCGCGGTTTTTACCAGTGGATTAAGCACCTCATTTTACATAAAATAAGTCCTATAAGTCTACTCTCAGGAGTAATTAAAGGTACAAAGGAATAAAATGTTTATATATCACATTTTCAAATATCTATTATTCTCCATTTTACTCGATCTCCTAAACGGTTAAAGATAGGAAATCGCGGTTTTTACCAGTGGATTTAGCACCTCATTTTACATAAAATAAGTCCTATAAGTCTACTCTCAAGAATTGATAAAGGTACAAACGAATAAAATGTTTATATATCACATTTTCAAATATCTATTATTCTCCATTTTAATCAACCTCCTAAACGGTTAAAGATAGGACATCGCGGTTTTCACCAGTGGATTTAACACCTCATTTTACAAAAAATAAGTCCTATAAGTCTACTCTCAAGAATTGATAAAGGTACAAACGAATAAAATGTTTATATATCACATTTTCAAATTTCTATTATTCTCCATTTTACTCGATCTCCTAACTCGATCTCCTAAACGGTTAAAGATAGGACATCGCGGTTTTCACCAGGAAATTTAGCACCTCATTTTACATAAAATAAGTCCTATAAGTCTACTCTCAAGACTTGATAAAGGTACAAACGAATCAAATGTTTATATATCACATTTTCAAATATCTATTATTCTCCATTTTACTCGATTTCCTAAACGGTTAAAGATAGGATATCGCGGTTTTTACCAGTGGATTTAGCACCTCATTTTACATAAAATAAGTCCTATAAGTCTACTCTCAAGAGTTGATAAAGGTACAAACGAATAAAATGTTTATAAATCACATTTTCAAATATCTATTATTCTCCATTTTTCTCGATCACCTAAACGGTTAAAGATAGGATATCGCGGTTTTTACCAGTGGATTTAGCACCTCATTTTACATAAAATAAGTCCTATAAGTCTACTCTCAAGAATTGATAAAGGTACAAACGAATAAAATGTTTATATATCACATTGTCAAATTTCTATTATTCTCCATTTTACTCGATCTCTTAACTCGATCTCCTAAACGGTTAAAGATAGCACATCGCGGTTTTTATTAGTGGATTTAGCGCATTATTTTACATAAAATAAGTCCTATAAGTCTACTCTCAAGAGTTGATAAAGGTACAAACGGATAAAATGTTTATATATCACATTTTCAAATATCAATTATTCTCCATATTACTCGATCTCCTAAACGGTTAAAGATAGGACATCGCGGTTTTCACCACTAAATTTAGCACCTTATTTTACATAAAATAAGTCCTACAAGTCTACTCTCAAGAGTTGATAAAGGTACAAACGAATAAAATGTTTATAAATCACATTTTCAAATATCTATTATTCTCCATTTTACTCGATCTCCTAAACGGTTTCAGATAGGACATCGCAGTTTTTACCAGTGAATTTAGCACCTCATTTTACATAAAATAAGTTCTATAAGTCTACTCTCAAGAGTTGATAAAGGTACAAACGAATAAAATGTTTATATATCACATTTTCAAATATCTATTATTCTCCATTTTACTTGATCTCCTAAACGGCTAAAAAGAGGACATCGCGGTTTTCACCAGTGGATTTAGCACCTCATTTTACATAAAATAAGTCCTATAAGTCTACTCTCAAAAGTTGATAAAGGTACAAACTAATAAAATATTTATATATACCATTTTCAAATATCTATTATTCTCCATTTTACTCGATTTCCTAAACGGTTAACGATAGGACATCGCGGTTTTCACCAGTGGATTTAGCACCTCATTTTACATAAAATAAGTCCTATAAGTCTACTCTCAAGACTTGATAAAGGTACAAACAAATAAAATATTTATATAAATCATTTTCAAATATCTATTATTCTCCATTTTACTCGATTTCCTAAACGGTTAAAGATAGGATATCGCGGTTTTTACCAGTGGATTTAGCACCTCATTTTACATAAAATAAGTCCTATAAGTCTACTCTCAAGAGTTGATAAAGGTACAAACGAATAAAATGTTTATAAATCACATTTTCAAATATCTATTATTCTCCATTTTTCTCGATCTCCTAAACGGTTAAAGATAGGATATCGCGGTTTTTACCAGTGGATTTAGCACCTCATTTTACATAAAATAAGTCCTATAAGTCTACTCTCAAGAATTGATAAAGGTACAAACGAATAAAATGTTAATATATCACATTGTCAAATTTCTATTATTCTCCATTTTACTCGATCTCTTAACTCGATCTCCTAAACGGTTAAAGATAGCACATCGCGGTTTTTATTAGTGGATTTAGCGCCTTATTTTACATAAAATAAGTCCTATAAGTCTACTCTCAAGAGTTGATAAAGGTACAAACGGATAAAATGTTTATATATCACATTTTCAAATATCAATTATTCTCCATATTACTCGATCTCCTAAACGGTTAAAGATAGGACATCGCGGTTTTCACCACTAAACTTAGCACCTTATTTTACATAAAATAAGTCCTATAAGTCTACTCTCAGGAGTTGATAAAAGTACAAACGAATCAAATGTTTATATATCACATTTTCAAATATCTATTATTCTCCATTTTACTCGATCTCCTAAACGGTTTCAGATAGGATATCGCAGTTTTTACCAGTGAATTTAGCACCTCATTTTACATAAAATAAGTTCTATAAGTCTACTCTCAAGAGTTGATAAAGGTACAAACTCATAAAATGTTTATATATCACATTGTCAAATTTCTATTATTCTCCATTTTACTCGATCTCTTAACTCGATCTCCTAAACGGTTAAAGATAGCACATCGCGGTTTTTATTAGTGGATTTAGCGCCTTATTTTACATAAAATAAATCCTATAAGTCTACTCTCAAGAGTTGATAAAAGTACAAACGAATCAAATGTTTATATATCACATTTTCAAATATCTATTATTCTCCATTTTACTCGATCTCCTAAACGGTTTCAGATAGGACATCGCAATTTTCACCAGTGAATTTAGCACCTCATTTTACATTAAATAAGTCGTATAAGTCTACTCTCAAGAGTTGATAAAGGTACAAACGAATAAAATGTTTATATATCACATTTTCAAATATCTATTATTTATTATCCATTTTACTTGATCTCCTAAACGGTTAAAGATAGGTCATCGCAATATTCAAAAGTGGATTTAGCACCTCATTTTACATAAAATAAGTCCTATAAGTCTACTCTCAAGAATTGATAAAGGTACAAACGAATAAAATGGTTATATATCATATTTTCAAATATCTATTATTCTCCATTTCACTCGATCTCCTAAACGGTTACAGATTTGACATCGCGGTTTTCACCAGTAAATTTAGCATCTCATTTTACAGAAAATTAGTCCTATAAGCCTACTCTCATGAGTTGATAAAGGTACAAACGAATAAAATGTTTATATATCACATTTTCAAATATCTATTATTATCCATTTTACTTGATCTCCTAAACGGTTAAAGATAGGTCATCGCAATATTCAAAAGTGGATTTAGCACCTCATTTTACATAAAATAAGTCTTATAGGTCTACTCTCAGGAGTTGATAAAGGTACAAGGGATTAAAATGTTTATATATCACATTTTCAAATATCAATTATTCTCCATTTTACTCGATCTCCTAAACGGTTAAAGATAGGTCATCGCGGTTTTCGCCAGTGGATTTAGCACCTTATTTTACATAAAATAAGTCCTATAAGTCTACTCTCAAGAGTTGATAAAGGTTCAAACGAATAAAATGTTTATATATCACATTTTCAAATATCAATTATTCTCCATTTTACTCGATCTCCTAAACGGTTAAAGATAGGTCATCGCGGTTTTCGCCAGTGGATTTAGCACCTTATTTTACATAAAATAAGTCCTATAAGTCTACTCTCAAGAGTTGATAAAGGTTCAAACGAATAAAATGTTTATATATCACATTTTCAAATATCTATTATTCTCCATTATACCCGATCTCCTAAACGGTTAAAATAAGACATCGCGGTTTTCACCAGTGGATTTAGCACCTCATTTTACATAAAATAAGTCCTATAAGTCTACTCTCAAGACTTGATAAAGGTACAAACGAATAAAATGTTTATATATTACATTTTCAAATATCTATTATTCTCCATTTTATTTAATCTCCTAAACGGTTGAAGATAGGTCATCGCGGTTTTTACCAGTGGATTAAGCACCTCATTTTACATAAAATAAGTCCTATAGGTCTACTCTCAGGAACTGATAAAATTACAAACGAATAAAATGTTTAAATATTACATTTTCAAATATCTATTATTTTCCATTTTATTTGATCTCCTAAACGGTTAAAGATAGGTCATCGCGGTTTTTACCAGTGGATTAAGCACCTCATTTTACATAAAATAAGTCCTATAAGTCTACTCTCAGGAGTAATTAAAGGTACAAAGGAATAAAATGTTTATATATCACATTTTCAAATATCTATTATTCTCCATTTTACTCGATCTCCTAAACGGTTAAAGATAGGAAATCGCGGTTTTTACCAGTGGATTTAGCACCTCATTTTACATAAAATAAGTCCTATAAGTCTACTCTCAAGAATTGATAAAGGTACAAACGAATAAAATGTTTATATATCACATTTTCAAATATCTATTATTCTCCATTTTAATCAACCTCCTAAACGGTTAAAGATAGGACATCGCGGTTTTCACCAGTGGATTTAACACCTCATTTTACATAAAATAAGTCCTATAAGTCTACTCTCAAGAATTGATAAAGGTACAAACGAATAAAATGTTTATATATCACATTTTCAAATTTCTATTATTCTCCATTTTACTCGATCTCCTAACTCGATCTCCTAAACGGTTAAAGATAGGACATCGCGGTTTTCACCAGGAAATTTAGCACCTCATTTTACATAAAATAAGTCCTATAAGTCTACTCTCAAGACTTGATAAAGGTACAAACGACTAAAATGTTTATATATTACATTTTCAAATATCTATTATTCTCCATTTTACTCGATCTCCTAAACGGTTTCAGATAGGACATCGCAATTTTCACCAGTGAATTTAGCATCTCATTTTACATTAAATAAGTCGTATAAGTCTACTCTCAAGACTTGATAAAGGTACAAACGAATAAAATGTTTATATATTACATTTTCAAATATCTATTATTCTCCATTTTATTTGATCACCTAAACGGTTAAAGATAGGTCATCGCGGTTTTTACCAGTGGATTAAGCACCTTATTTTACATAAAATATGTCCTATAAGTCTACTCTCAGGAGCTGATAAAGGAACAAAGGAATAAAATGTTTATATATCACATTTTCAAATATCTATTATTCTCCATTTTACTCGATCTCCTAAACGGTTAAAAATAGGACATCGCGGTTTTCACCAGTGGATTAAGCACTTTATTTTACATAAAATAAGTCCTATAAGTCTACTCTCAAGTGTTGATAAAGGTACAAACGAATAAAATGTTTATATATCACATTTTCAAATTTCGATTATTCTCCATTTTACTCGATTTCCTAAACGGTTAAAGATAGGACATCGCGGTTTTCACCAGTAAATTTAGCACCTCATTTTACATAAAATAAGTCTTATAAGTCTACTCTCAAGAGTTGATAAAGGTACAAACGAATAAAATGTTTAAAAATCACATTTTCAAATATCTTTTATTTTCCAATTTACTCGATCTCCTAAACGGTTAAAGATAGAACATCGCGGTTTTCACCAGTGGATTTAGCACCTCATTTTACATAAAATAAGTCCTATAAGTCTATTCTCAAGACTTGATAAAGGTATAAACTAATAAAATGTTTATATATTACATTTTCAAATATCTATTATTCTCCATTTTATTTGATCAAATAAACGGTTAAAGATAGGTCATCGCGGTTTTTACCAGTGGATTAAGCACCTTATTTTACATAAAATAAGTCCTATAAGTCTACTCTCAGGAGCTGATAAAGGAACAAAGGAATAAAATGTTTATATATCACATTTTCAAATATCTATTATTCTCCATTTTACTCGATCTCCTAAACGGTTAAAAATAGGACATCGCGGTTTTCACCAGTGGATTAAGCACCTTATTTTACATAAAATAAGTCCTAAAAGTCTACTCTCAAGAGTTGATAAAGGTACAAACGAATAAAATGTTTATACATCACATTTTAAAATTTCTATTATTCTCCATTTTACTCGATCTCCTAACTCGATCTCCTAAACGGTTAAAGATAGGACATCGCGGTTTTCACCAGTAAATTTAGCACCTCATTTTACATAAAATAAGTCCTATAAGTCTACTCTCAAGAGTTGATAAAGGTACAAACGAATAAAATGTTTAAAATTCACATTTTCAAATATCTTTTATTTTCCAATTTACTCGATCTCCTAAACGGTTAAAGATAGAACATCGCGGTTTTCACCAGTGGATTTAGCACCTCATTTTACATAAAATAAGTCCTATAAGTCTACTCTCAAGACTTGATAAAGGTACAAACGAATAAAATGTTTATATATTACATTTTCAAATATCTATTATTCTCCATTTTATTTGATCACCTAAACGGTTAAAGATAGGTCATCGCGGTTTTTACCAGTGGATTATGCACCTTATTTTACATAAAATAAGTCCTATAAGTCTACTCTCAGGAGCTGATAAAGGAACAAAGGAATAAAATGTTTATATATCACATTTTCAAATATCTATTATTCTCCATTTTACTCGATCTCCTAAACGGTTAAAAATAGGACATCGCGGTTTTCACCAGTGGATTAAGCACCTTATTTTACATAAAATAAGTCCTATAATTCTACTCTCAAGAGTTGATAAAGGTACAAACGAATAAAATGTTTATACATCACATTTTAAAATTTCTATTATTCTCCATTTTACTCGATCTCCTAACTCGATCTCCTAAACGGTTAAAGATAGGACATCGCGGTTTTTACCAGTGGATTTAGCACCTCATTTTACATAAAATAAGTCCTATAAGTCTACTCTCAAGAATTGATAAAGGTACAAACGAATAAAATGTTTATATATCACATTTTCAAATATCTATTATTCTCCATTTTATTTGATCACCTAAACGGTTAAAGATAGGTCATCGCGGTTTTTACCAGTGGATTAAGCACCTTATTTTACATAAAATAAGTCCTATAAGTCTACTCTCAGGAGTTGATAAAGGAACAAAGGAATAAAATGTTTATATATTACATTTTCAAATATCTATTATTCTCCATTTTACTCGATCTCCTAAACGGTTAAAAATAGGACATCGTGGTTTTCACCAGTGGATTAAGCACCTTATTTTACATAAAATAAGTCCTATAAGTCTACTCTCAAGAGTTGATAAAGGTACAAACGAATAAAATGTTTATACATCACATTTTCAAATATCTATTATTCTCCATTTTACTCGATCTCCTAAACGGTTAAAAATAGGACATCGTGGTTTTCACCAGTGGATTAAGCACCTTATTTTACATAAAATAAGTCCTATAAGTCTACTCTCAAGAGTTGATAAAGGTACAAACGAATAAAATGTTTATACATCACATTTTCAAATATCTATTATTCTCCATTTTACTCGATCTCCTAAACGGTTAAAAATAGGACATCGTGGTTTTCACCAGTGGATTAAGCACCTTATTTTACATAAAATAAGTCCTATAAGTCTACTCTCAAGAGTTGATAAAGGTACAAACGAATAAAATGTTTATACATCACATTTTCAAATTTCTATTATTCTCCATTTTACTCGATCTCCTAACTCGATCTCCTAAACGGTTAAAGATAGGACATCGCGGTTTTCACCAGTGGATTTAGCACCTCATTTTACATAAAATAAGTCCTATAAGTCTACTCTCAAGACTTGATAAAGGTACAAACGAATAAAATGTTTATATATTACATTTTTAAATATCTATTATTCTCCATTTTATTTGATCACCTAAACGGTTAAAGATAGGTCATCGCGGTTTTTACCAGTGGATTAAGCACCTTATTTTACATAAAATAAGTCCTATAAGTCTACTCTCAGGAGTTGATAAAGGAACAAAGGAATAAAATGTTTATATAACACATTTTCAAATATCTATTATTCTCCATTTTACTCGATCTCCTAAACGGTTAAAAATAGGACATCGCGGTTTTCACCAGTGGATTAAGCACCTTATTTTACATAAAATAAGTCCTAAAAGTCTACTCTCAAGAGTTGATAAAGGTACAAACGAATAAAATGTTTATACATCACATTTTAAAATTTCTATTATTCTCCATTTTACTCGATCTCCTAACTCGATCTCCTAAACGGTTAAAGATAGGACATCGCGGTTTTCACCAGTAAATTTAGCACCTCATTTTACATAAAATAAATCCTATAAGTCTACTCTCAAGAGTTGATAAAGGTACAAACGAATAAAATGTTTAAAAATCACATTTTCAAATATCTTTTATTTTCCAATTTACTCGATCTCCTAAACGGTTAAAGATAGAACATCGCGGTTTTCACCAGTGGATTTAGCACCTCATTTTACATAAAATAAGTCCTATAAGTCTACTCTCAAGACTTGATAAAGGTACAAACGAATAAAATGTTTATATATCACATTTTCAAATATCTATTATTCTCCATTTTACTCGATCTCCTAACTCGATCTCCTAAACGGTTAAAGATAGGACATCGCGGTTTTCACCAGTGGATTTAGCACCTCATTTTACATAAAATAAGTCCTATAAGTCTACTCTCAAGACTTGATAAAGGTACAAACGAATAAAATGTTTATATATTACATTTTCAAATATCTATTATTCTCCATTTTATTTGATCACCTAAACGGTTAAAGATAGGTCATCGCGGTTTTTACCAGTGGATTAAGCTCCTTATTTTACATAAAATAAGTACTATAAGTCTACTCTCAGGAGTTGATAAAGGAACAAAGGAATAAAATGTTTATATATCACATTTTCAAATATCTATTATTCTCCATTTTACTCGATCACCTAACTCGATCTCCTAAACGGTTAAAGATAGGACATCGCGGTTTTTTCCAGTGGATTTAGCACCTCATTTTACATAAAATAAGTCCTATAAGTCTACTCTCAAGAATTGATAAAGGTACAAACGAATAAAATGTTTATATATCACATTTTCAAATATCTATTATTCTCCATTTTACTCAATCTCCTAAACAGTTAAAGATAGGACATCGCGGTTTTCACCAGTGGATTTAGCACCTCATTTTACATAAAATAAGTCCTATAAGTCTACTCTCAAGACTTGATAAAGGTACAAATAAATAAAATGTTTATATATTACATTTTCAAATATCTATTATTCTCCATTTTATTTGATCACCTAAACGGTTAAAGATAGGTCATCGCGGTTTTTACCAGTGGATTAAGCACCTTATTTTACATAAAATAAGTCCTATAAGTCTACTCTCAGGAGTTGATAAAGGAACAAAGGAATAAAATGTTTATATATCACATTTTCAAATATCTATTATTCTCCATTTTACTCGATCTCCTAAACGGTTAAAAATAGGACATCGTGGTTTTCACCAGTGGATTAAGCACCTTATTTTACATAAAATAAGTCCTATAAGTCTACTCTCAAGAGTTGATAAAGGTACAAACGAATAAAATGTTTATACATCACATTTTTAAATTTCTATTATTCTCCATTTTACTCGATCTCCTAAACGGTTAAAGATAGGACATCGCGGTTTTCACCAGTGGATTTAGCACCTCATTTTACATAAAATAAGTCCTATAAGTCTACTCTCAAGACTTGATAAAGGTACAAACGAATAAAATGTTTATATATTACATTTTCAAATATCTATTATTCTCCATTTTATTTGATCACCTAAACGGTTAAAGATAGGTCATCGCGGTTTTTACCAGTGGATTAAGCACCTTATTTTACATAAAATAAGTCCTATAAGTCTACTCTCAGGAGTTGATAAAGGAACAAAGGAATAAAATGTTTATATAACACATTTTCAAATATCTATTATTCTCCATTTTACTCGATCTCCTAAACGGTTAAAAATAGGACATCGCGGTTTTCACCAGTGGATTAAGCACCTTATTTTACATAAAATAAGTCCTATAAGTCTACTCTCAAGAGTTGATAAAGGTACAAACGAATAAAATGTTTATACATCACATTTTGAAATTTCTATTATTCTCCATTTTACTCGATCTCCTAACTCGATCTCCTAAACGGTTAAAGATAGGACATCGCGGTTTTTACCAGTGGATTTAGCACCTCATTTTACATAAAATAAGTTTTATAAGTCTACTCTCAAGAATTGATAAAGGTACAAACGAATAAAATTTTTATATATCACATTTTCAAATTTCTATTATTCTCCATTTTACTCGATCTCCTAACTCGATCTCCTAAACGGTTAAAGATAGGACATCGCGGTTTTCACCAGTGGATTTAGCACCTCATTTTACATAAAATAAGTCCTATAAGTCTACTCTCAAGACTTGATAAAGGTACAAACGAATAAAATGTTTATATATTACATTTTCAAATATCTATTATTCTCCATTTTATTTGATCACCTAAACGGTTAAAGATAGGTCATCGCGGTTTTTACCAGTGGATTAAGCACCTTATTTTACATAAAATAAGTCCTATAAGTCTACTCTCAGGAGTTGATAAAGGAACAAAGGAATAAAATGTTTATATAACACATTTTCAAATATCTATTATTCTCCATTTTACTCGATCTCCTAAACGGTTAAAAATAGGACATCGCGGTTTTCACCAGTGGATTAAGCACCTTATTTTACATAAAATAAGTCCTATAAGTCTACTCTCAAGAGTTGATAAAGGTACAAACGAATAAAATGTTTATACATCACATTTTGAAATTTCTATTATTCTCCATTTTACTCGATCTCCTAACTCGATCTCCTAAACGGTTAAAGATAGGACATCGCGGTTTTTACCAGTGGATTTAGCACCTCATTTTACATAAAATAAGTTATATAAGTCTACTCTCAAGAATTGATAAAGGTACAAACGAATAAAATTTTTATATATCACATTTTCAAATTTCTATTATTCTCCATTTTACTCGATCTCCTAACTCGATCTCCTAAACGGTTAAAGATAGGACATCGTGGTTTTCTCCAGTGGATTAAGCACCTCATTTTACATAAAATAAGTCCTATAAGTCTACTCTCAAGAGTTGATAAAGGTACAAACGAATAAAATGTTTAAAAATCACATTTTCAAATATCTTTTATTTTAAAATTTACTCGATCTCCTAAACGGTTAAAGATAGGACATCGCGGTTTTCACCGGTGGATTTAGCACCTCATTTTACATAAAATAAGTCCTATAAGTCTACTCTCAAGACTTGATAAAGGTACAAACGAATAAAATGTTTATATATATCATTTTCAAATATCTATTATTCTCCATTTTACTCGATTTCCTAAACGGTTAAAGATAGGACATCGTGGTTTTCTCCAGTGGATTAAGCACCTCATTTTACATAAAATAAGTCCTATAAGTCTACTCTCAAGACTTGATAAAGGTACAAACGAATAAAATGTTTATATATTACATTTTCAAATATCTATTATTCTCCATTTTATTTGATCACCTAAACGGTTAAAGATAGGTCATCGCGGTTTTTACCAGTGGATTAAGCTCCTTATTTTACATAAAATAAGTACTATAAGTCTACTCTCAGGAGTTGATAAAGGAACAAAGGAATAAAATGTTTATATATCACATTTTCAAATATCTATTATTCTCCATTTTACTCGATCTCCTAACTCGATCTCCTAAACGGTTAAAGATAGGACATCGTGGTTTTCACCAGTGGATTAAGCACCTTATTTTACATAAAATAAGTCCTATAAGTCTACTCTCAAGAGTTGATAAAGGTACAAACGAATAAAATGTTTATACATCACATTTTCAAATTTCTATTATTCTCCATTTTACTCGATCTCCTAACTCGATCTCCTAAACGGTTAAAGATAGGACATCGCGGTTTTCACCAGTGGATTTAGCACCTCATTTTACATAAAATAAGTCCTATAAGTCTACTCTCAAGACTTGATAAAGGTACAAACGATTAAAATGTTTATATATTACATTTTCAAATATCTATTATTCTCCATTTTATTTGATCATCTAAACGGTTAAAGATAGGTCATCGCGGTTTTTACCAGTGGATTAAGCACCTTATTTTACATAAAATAAGTCCTATAAGTCTACTCTCAGGAGTTGATAAATTAACAAAGGAATAAAATGTTTATATAACACATTTTCAAATATCTATTATTCTCCATTTTACTCGATCTCCTAAACGGTTAAAAATAGGACATCGCGGTTTTCACCAGTGGATTAAGCACCTTATTTTACATAAAATAAGTTATATAAGTCTACTCTCAAGAATTGATAAAGGTACAAACGAATAAAATGTTTATATATCACATTTTCAAATTTCTATTATTCTCCATTTTACTCGATCTCCTAAACGGTTAAAAATAGGACATCGCGGTTTTCACCAGTGGATTAAGCACTTTATTTTACATAAAATAAGTCCTATAAGTCTACTCTCAAGAGTTGATAAAGGTACAAACGAATAAAATGTTTATATATCACATTTTCAAATTTCGATTATTCTCCATTTTACTCGATTTCCTAAACGGTTAAAGATAGGACATCGCGGTTTTCACCAGTAAATTTAGCACCTCATTTTACATAAAATAAGTCCTATAAGTCTACTCTCAAGAGTTGATAAAGGTACAAACGAATAAAATGTTTAAAAATCACATTTTCAAATATCTTTTATTTTCCAATTTACTCGATCTCCTAAACGGTTAAAGATAGAACATAGCGGTTTTCACCAGTGGATTTAGCACCTCATTTTACATAAAATAAGTCCTATAAGTCTACTCTCAAGACTTGATAAAGGTACAAACGAATAAAATGTTTATATATTACATTTTCAAATATCTATTATTCTCCATTTTATTTGATCACCTAAACGGTTAAAGATAGGTCATCGCGGTTTTTACCAGTGGATTAAGCACCTTATTTTACATAAAATAAGTCCTATAAGTCTACTCTCAGGAGCTGATAAAGGAACAAAGGAATAAAATGTTTATATATCACATTTTCAAATATCTATTATTCTCCATTTTACTCGATCTCCTAAACGGTTAAAAATAGGACATCGCGGTTTTCACCAGTGGATTAAGCACCTTATTTTACATAAAATAAGTCCTAAAAGTCTACTCTCAAGAGTTGATAAAGGTACAAACGAATAAAATGTTTATACATCACATTTTAAAATTTCTATTATTCTCCATTTTACTCGATCTCCTAACTCGATCTCCTAAACGGTTAAAGATAGGACATCGCGGTTTTCACCAGTAAATTTAGCACCTCATTTTACATAAAATAATTCCTATAAGTCTACTCTCAAGAGTTGATAAAGGTACAAACGAATAAAATGTTTAAAAATCACATTTTCAAATATCTTTTATTTTCCAATTTACTCGATCTCCTAAACGGTTAAAGATAGAACATCGCGGTTTTCACCAGTGGATTTAGCACCTCATTTTACATAAAATAAGTCCTATAAGTCTACTCTCAAGACTTGATAAAGGTACAAACGAATAAAATGTTTATATATTACATTTTCAAATATCTATTATTCTCCATTTTATTTGATCACCTAAACGGTTAAAGATAGGTCATCGCGGTTTTTACCAGTGGATTAGGCTCCTTATTTTACATAAAATAAGTACTATAAGTCTACTCTCAGGAGTTGATAAAGGAACAAAGGAATAAAATGTTTATATATCACATTTTCAAATATCTATTATTCTCCATTTTACTCGATCTCCTAACTCGATCTCCTAAACGGTTAAAGATAGGACATCGTGGTTTTCACCAGTGGATTAAGCACCTTATTTTACATAAAATAAGTCCTATAAGTCTACTCTCAAGAGTTGATAAAGGTACAAACGAATAAAATGTTTATACATCACATTTTCAAATTTCTATTATTCTCCATTTTACTCGATCTCCTAACTCGATCTCCTAAACGGTTAAAGATAGGACATCGCGGTTTTCACCAGTGGATTTAGCACCTCATTTTACATAAAATAAGTCCTATAAGTCTACTCTCAAGACTTGATAAAGGTACAAACGAATAAAATGTTTATATATTACATTTTCAAATATCTATTATTCTCCATTTTATTTGATCACCTAAACGGTTAAAGATAGGTCATCGCGGTTTTTACCAGTGGATTAAGCACCTTATTTTACATAAAATAAGTCCTATAAGTCTACTCTCAGGAGTTGATAAATTAACAAAGGAATAAAATGTTTATATAACACATTTTCAAATATCTATTATTCTCCATTTTACTCGATCTCCTAAACGGTTAAAAATAGGACATCGCGGTTTTCACCAGTGGATTAAGCACCTTATTTTACATAAAATAAGTCCTATAAGTCTACTCTCAAGAGTTGATAAAGGTACAAACGAATAAAATGTTTATAAATCACATTTTCAAATATCTTTTATTTTCCAATTTACTCGATCTCCTAAACGGTTAAAGATAGGACATCGCGGTTTTTACCAGTGGATTAAGCACCTCATTTTACATAAAATAAGTCCTATAAGTCTACTCCCAAGACTTGATAAAGGTACAAACGAATAAAATGTTTATATATTACATTTTCAAATATCTATTATTCTCCATTTTATTTGATCTCCTAAACGGTTAAAGATAGGTCATCGCGGTTTTTACCAGTGGATTAAGCACCTCATTTTACATAAAATAAGTTTTATAAGTCTACTCTCAGGAGTTGATAAAGGTACAAAGGAATAAAATGTTTATATATCACATTTTCAAATATCTATTATTCTCCATTTTACTCGATCTCCTAAACGGTTAAAAATAGGACATCGCGGTTTTCACCAGTGGATTAAGCACTTTATTTTACATAAAATAAGTCCTATAAGTCTACTCTCAAGAGTTGATAAAGGTACAAACGAATAAAATGTTTATATATCACATTTTCAAATTTCGATTATTCTCCATTTTACTCGATTTCCTAAACGGTTAAAGATAGGACATCGCGGTTTTCACCAGTAAATTTAGCACCTCATTTTACATAAAATAAGTCCTATAAGTCTACTCTCAAGAGTTGATAAAGGTACAAACGAATAAAATGTTTAAAAATCACATTTTCAAATATCTTTTATTTTCCAATTTACTCGATCTCCTAAACGGTTAAAGATAGAACATCGCGGTTTTCACCAGTGGATTTAGCACCTCATTTTACATAAAATAAGTCCTATAAGTCTACTCTCAAGACTTGATAAAGGTACAAACGAATAAAATGTTTATATATTACATTTTCAAATATCTATTATTCTCCATTTTATTTGATCACTTAAACGGTTAAAGATAGGTCATCGCGGTTTTTACCAGTGGATTAAGCACCTTATTTTACATAAAATAAGTCCTATAAGTCTACTCTCAGGAGCTGATAAAGGAACAAAGGAATAAAATGTTTATATATCACATTTTCAAATATCTATTATTCTCCATTTTACTCGATCTCCTAAACGGTTAAAAATAGGACATCGCGGTTTTCACCAGTGGATTAAGCACCTTATTTTACATAAAATAAGTCCTAAAAGTCTACTCTCAAGAGTTGATAAAGGTACAAACGAATAAAATGTTTATACATCACATTTTAAAATTTCTATTATTCTCCATTTTACTCGATCTCCTAAACGGTTAAAGATAGGACATCGCGGTTTTCACCAGTAAATTTAGCACCTCATTTTACATAAAATAAGTCCTATAAGTCTACTCTCAAGAGTTGATAAAGGTACAAACGAATAAAATGTTTATACATCACATTTTCAAATTTCTATTATTCTCCATTTTACTCGATCTCCTAACTCGATCTCCTAAACGGTTAAAGATAGGACATCGCGGTTTTTACCAGTGGATTAAGCACCTCATTTTACATAAAATAAGTCCTATAAGTCTTCTCTCAAGAGTTGATAAAGGTACAAACAAATAAAATATTTATATATATCATTTTCAAATATCTATTATTCTCCATTTTACTCGATTTCCTAAACGGTTAAAGATAGGACATCGTGGTTTTCTCCAGTGGATTAAGCACCTCATTTTACATAAAATAAGTCCTATAAGTCTACTCTCAAGAGTTGATAAAGGTACAAACGAATAAAATGTTTAAAAATCACATTTTCAAATATCTTTTATTTTAAAATTTACTCGATCTCCTAAACGGTTAAAGATAGGACATCGCGGTTTTCACCGGTGGATTTAGCACCTCATTTTACATAAAATAAGTCCTATAAGTCTACTCTCAAGACTTGATAAAGGTACAAACGAATAAAATGTTTATATATATCATTTTCAAATATCTATTATTCTCCATTCTACTCGATTTCCTAAACGGTTAAAGATAGGACATCGTGGTTTTCTCCAGTGGATTAAGCACCTCATTTTACATAAAATAAGTCCTATAAGTCTACTCTCAAGACTTGATAAAGGTACAAACGAATAAAATGTTTATATATTACATTTTCAAATATCTATTATTCTCCATTTTATTTGATCACCTAAACGGTTAAAGATAGGTCATCGCGGTTTTTACCAGTGGATTAAGCTCCTTATTTTACATAAAATAAGTACTATAAGTCTACTCTCAGGAGTGGATAAAGGAACAAAGGAATAAAATGTTTATATATCACATTTTCAAATATCTATTATTCTCCATTTTACTCGATCTCCTAAACGGTTAAAAATAGGACATCGTGGTTTTCACCAGTGGATTAAGCACCTTATTTTACATAAAATAAGTCCTATAAGTCTACTCTCAAGAGTTGATAAAGGTACAAACGAATAAAATGTTTATACATCACATTTTCCAATTTCTATTATTCTCCATTTTACTCGATCTCCTAACTCGATCTCCTAAACGGTTAAAGATAGGACATCGCGGTTTTCACCAGTGGATTTAGCACCTCATTTTACAAAAAATAAGTCCTATAAGTCTACTCTCAAGACTTGATAAAGGTACAAACGAATAAAATGTTTATATATTACATTTTCAAATATCTATTATTCTCCATTTTATTTGATCACCTAAACGGTTAAAGATAGGTCATCGCGGTTTTTACCAGTGGATTAAGCACCTTATTTTACATAAAATAAGTCCTATAAGTCTACTCTCAGGAGTTGATAAAGGAACAAAGGAATAAAATGTTTATATAACACATTTTCAAATATCTATTATTCTCCATTTTACTCGATCTCCTAAACGGTTAAAAATAGGACATCGCGGTTTTCACCAGTGGATTAAGCACCTTATTTTACATAAAATAAGTCCTAAAAGTCTACTCTCAGGAGCTGATAAAGGAACAAAGGAATAAAATGTTTATATATCACATTTTCAAATATCTATTATTTTCCATTTTACTCGATCTCCTAAACGATTAAAAATAGGACATCGCGGTTTTCACCAGTGGATTAAGCACCTTATTTTACATAAAATAAGTCCTAAAAGTCTACTCTCAAGAGTTGATAAAGGTACAAACGAATAAAATGTTTATACATCACATTTTAAAATTTCTATTATTCTCCATTTTACTCGATCTCCTAACTCGATCTCCTAAACGGTTAAAGATAGGACATCGCGGTTTTCACCAGTAAATTTAGCACCTCATTTTACATAAAATAAGTCCTATAAGTCTACTCTCAAGAGTTGATAAAGGTACAAACGAATAAAATGTTTAAAAATCACATTTTCAAATATCTTTTATTTTAAAATTTACTCGATCTCCTAAACGGTTAAAGATAGGACATCGCGTTTTTCACCAGTGGATTTAGCACCTCATTTTACATAAAATAAGTCCTATAAGTCTACTCTCAAGACTTGATAAAGGTACAAACGAATAAAATGTTTATATATATCATTATCAAATATCTATTATTCTCCATTTTACTCGATTTCCTAAACGATTAAAGATAGGACATCGTGGTTTTCTCCAGTGGATTAAGCACCTCATTTTACATAAAATAAGTCCTATAAGTCTACTCTCAAGACTTGATAAAGGTACGAACGAATAAAATGTTTATATATTACATTTTCAAATATCTATTATTCTCCATTTTATTTGATCACCTAAACGGTTAAAGATAGGTCATCGCGGTTTTTACCAGTGGATTAAGCTCCTTATTTTACATAAAATAAGTACTATAAGTCTACTCTCAGGAGTTGATAAAGGAACAAAGGAATAAAATGTTTATATATCACATTTTCAAATATCTATTATTCTCCATTTTACTCAATCTCCTAAACAGTTAAAGATAGGACATCGCGGTTTTCACCAGTGGATTTAGCACTTCATTTTACATAAAATAAGTCCTATAAGTCTACTCTCAAGACTTGATAAAGGTACAAACGAATAAAATGTTTATATATTACATTTTCAAATATCTATTATTCTCCATTTTATTTGATCACCTAAACGGTTAAAGATAGGTCATCGCGGTTTTTACCAGTGGATTAAGCACCTTATTTTACATAAAATAAGTCCTATAAGTCTACTCTCAGGAGTTGATAAAGGTACAAACGAATAAAATGTTTATACATCACATTTTCAAATTTCTATTATTCTCCATTTTACTCGATCTCCTAACTCGATCTCCTAAACGGTTAAAGATAGGACATCGCGGTTTTCACCAGTGGATTTAGCACCTCATTTTACATAAAATAAGTCCTATAAGTCTACTCTCAAGACTTGATAAAGGTACAAACGAATAAAATGTTTATATATTACATTTTCAAATATCTATTATTCTCCATTTTATTTGATCACCTAAACGGTTAAAGATAGGTCATCGCGGTTTTTACCAGTGGATTAAGCACCTTATTTTACATAAAATAAGTCCTATAAGTCTACTCTCAGGAGTTGATAAAGGAACAAAGGAATAAAATGTTTATATATCACATTTTCAAATATCTATTATTCTCCATTTTACTCGATCTCCTAAACGGTTAAAAATAGGACATCGTGGTTTTCACCAGTGGATTAAGCATTTTATTTTACATAAAATAAGTCCTATAAGTCTACTCTCAAGAGTTGATAAAGGTACAAACGAATAAAATGTTTATACATCACATTTTCAAATTTCTATTATTCTCCATTTTACTCGATCTCCTAACTCGATCTCCTAAACGGTTAAAGATAGGACATCGCGGTTTTCACCAGTGGATTTAGCACCTCATTTTACATAAAATAAGTCCTATAAGTCTACTCTCAAGACTTGATAAAGGTACAAACGAATAAAATGTTTATATATTACATTTTCAAATATCTATTATTCTCCATTTTATTTGATCACCTAAACGGTTAAAGATAGGTCATCGCGGTTTTTACCAGTGGATTAAGCACCTTATTTTACATAAAATAAGTCCTATAAGTCTACTCTCAGGAGTTGATAAAGGAACAAAGGAATAAAATGTTTATATAACACATTTTCAAATATCTATTATTCTCCATTTTACTCGATCTCCTAAACGGTTAAAAATAGGACATCGCGGTTTTCACCAGTGGATTAAGCACCTTATTTTACATAAAATAAGTCCTAAAAGTCTACTCTCAAGAGTTGATAAAGGTACAAACGAATAAAATGTTTATACATCACATTTTAAAATTTCTATTATTCTCCATTTTACTCGATCTCCTAACTCGATCTCCTAAACGGTTAAAGATAGGACATCGCGGTTTTCACCAGTAAATTTAGCACCTCATTTTACATAAAATAAGTCCTATAAGTCTACTCTCAAGAGTTGATAAAGGTACAAACGAATAAAATGTTTAAAAATCACATTTTCAAATATCTTTTATTTTAAAATTTACTCGATCTCCTAAACGGTTAAAGATAGGACATCGCGGTTTTCACCGGTGGATTTAGCACCTCATTTTACATAAAATAAGTCCTATAAGTCTACTCTCAAGACTTGATAAAGGTACAAACGAATAAAATGTTTATATATATCATTTTCAAATATCTATTATTCTCCATTTTACTCGATTTCCTAAACGGTTAAAGATAGGACATCGTGGTTTTCTCCAGTGGATTAAGCACCTCATTTTACATAAAATAAGTCCTATAAGTCTACTCTCAAGACTTGATAAAGGTACAAACGAATAAAATGTTTATATATTACATTTTCAAATATCTATTATTCTCCATTTTATTTGATCACCTAAACGGTTAAAGATAGGTCATCGCGGTTTTTACCAGTGGATTAAGCTCCTTATTTTACATAAAATAAGTACTATAAGTCTACTCTCAGGAGTTGATAAAGGAACAAAGGAATAAAATGTTTATATATCACATTTTCAAATATCTATTATTCTCCATTTTACTCGATCTCCTAACTCGATCTCCTAAATGGTTAAAGATAGGACATCGCGGTTTTTACCAGTGGATTTAGCACCTCATTTTACATAAAATAAGTCCTATAAGTCTACTCTCAAGAATTGATAAAGGTACAAACGAATAAAATGTTTATATATCACATTTTCAAATATCTATTATTCTCCATTTTACTCAATCTCCTAAACAGTTAAAGATAGAACATCGCGGTTTTCACCAGTGGATTTAGCACCTCATTTTACATAAAATAAGTCCTATAAGTCTACTCTCAAGACTTGATAAAGGTACAAACGAATAAAATGTTTATATATTACATTTTCAAATATCTATTATTCTCCATTTTATTTGATCACCTAAACGGTTAAAGATAGGTCATCGCGGTTTTTACCAGTGGATTAAGCACCTTATTTTACATAAAATAAGTCCTATAAGTCTACTCTCAGGAGTTGATAAAGGAACAAAGGAATAAAATGTTTATATATCACATTTTCAAATATCTATTATTCTCCATTTTACTCGATCTCCTAAACGGTTAAAAATAGGACATCGTGGTTTTCACCAGTGGATTAAGCATCTTATTTTACATAAAATAAGTCCTATAAGTCTACTCTCAAGACTTGATAAAGGTACAAACGAATAAAATGTTTATATATTACATTTTCAAATATCTATTATTCTCCATTTTATTTGATCACCTAAACGGTTAAAGATAGGTCATCGCGGTTTTTACCAGTGGATTAAGCACCTTATTTTACATAAAATAAGTCCTATAAGTCTACTCTCAGTAGTTGATAAAGGAACAAAGGAATAAAATGTTTATATATCACATTTTCAAATATCTATTATTCTCCATTTTACTCAATCTCCTAAACAGTTAAAGATAGGACATCGCGGTTTTCACCAGTGGATTTAGCACTTCATTTTACATAAAATAAGTCCTATAAGTCTACTCTCAAGACTTGATAAAGGTACAAACGAATAAAATGTTTATATATTACATTTTCAAATATCTATTATTCTCCATTTTATTTGATCACCTAAACGGTTAAAGATAGGTCATCGCGGTTTTTACCAGTGGATTAAGCACCTTATTTTACATAAAATAAGTCCTATAAGTCTACTCTCAGGAGTTGATAAAGGAACAAAGGAATAAAATGTTTATATATCACATTTTCAAATATCTATTATTCTCCATTTTACTCGATCTCCTAAACGGTTAAAAATAGGACATCGTGGTTTTCACCAGTGGATTAAGCACCTTATTTTACATAAAATAAGTCCTATAAGTCTACTCTCAAGAGTTGATAAAGGTACAAACGAATAAAATGTTTATACATCACATTTTCAAATTTCTATTATTCTCCATTTTACTCGATCTCCTAACTCGATCTCCTAAACGGTTAAAGATAGGACATCGCGGTTTTCACCAGTGGATTTAGCACCTCATTTTACATAAAATAAGTCCTATAAGTCTACTCTCAAGACTTGATAAAGGTACAAACGAATAAAATGTTTATATATTACATTTTCAAATATCTATTATTCTCCATTTTATTTGATCACCTAAACGGTTAAAGATAGGTCATCGCGGTTTTTACCAGTGGATTAAGCACCTTATTTTACATAAAATAAGTCCTATAAGTCTACTCTCAGGAGTTGATAAAGGAACAAAGGAATAAAATGTTTATATAACACATTTTCAAATATCTATTATTCTCCATTTTACTCGATCTCCTAAACGGTTAAAAATAGGACATCGCGGTTTTCACCAGTGGATTAAGCACCTTATTTTACATAAAATAAGTCCTAAAAGTCTACTCTCAGGAGCTGATAAAGGAACAAAGGAATAAAATGTTTATATATCACATTTTCAAATATCTATTATTCTCCATTTTACTGGATCTCCTAAACGGTTAAAAATAGGACATCGCGGTTTTCACCAGTGGATTAAGCACCTTATTTTACATAAAATAAGTCCTAAAAGTCTACTCTCAAGAGTTGATAAAGGTACAAACGAATAAAATGTTTATACATCACATTTTAAAATTTCTATTATTCTCCATTTTACTCGATCTCCTAACTCGATCTCCTAAACGGTTAAAGATAGGACATCGCGGTTTTCACCAGTAAATTTAGCACCTCATTTTACATAAAATAAGTCCTATAAGTCTACTCTCAAGAGTTGATAAAGGTACTGTGATGGTTTTACCCACACAGTTGGCGAGAGATGTGATCGTCTAGTTTAAGGATTTTAATAGGACCCCGCGCAAAAGATGTGATGCGTAACCGCCGGTACTTTTTATTTAAAGTACAGCGCCACCGCGTAAGTTCGACGGGCTAGAAAGGGATCGACGTGCGCTAAGGCACGAATGAAACATATATTAGTTTGGAATAAATGATTTTTTGTTTAATAAAATAAACCACAATCGAATACATAAAGTGCGCGCCCCGAGGCGGCTAGAACATACATTTCCTAATGTATAATAACAACAACGTCGAGATGCAGCCGTTCGTCGTGTTACGGTACGTTTTAGGTTGCGTGGCCTCCTTTACTTATTTAATTTAGCAAACATAAAGAATTTTCGTTATAGGTGAGGATGGGAGTCAGCGAAACGCACACCTCCTCGCTCCCGGCGTCGCGAAGCGAGTTGGGGACGGTCTTGGCTTACAAGTGAAATAATTTTCTTCACGCACCTTTCTCCTTCATCTACGTTTTAATTGTTTAAGTTTTAAATGTTCCCCTTTTGGCCAATCTTTTCCCCTCCCCCCAGGTGCGGGTCTATATTAAAATTCTGAATGTTAAACAAAGCCTCCACCGTCCGGTGATCTAGGATCACAACCAGGGAAGTGTACACTCCACACTGGCCGGCCACCAAGAGGTCGTCGGAAGGGCGTTCGCGACAAGGCTGGATAATCGGACCGGTACCGCTGACCGCACGCGGATTGCCCGTCTGTATGGTTCTCTAATACTACAACGACGACTACTCTAACGACTACAGAACCCGTACTCGCGGCGGCAACTCACACGCGGAAAACGGCCGGCCCAACCTGGAGATGATACCTTCGCGTTATTAGGCTGCTATGTGAAAATGGACCACGTTAAATAACAAACAGTTTATCGGTATGCTCAACAAAACGGTCATGAGTGATTTTCTCGTAAGTAAAATAACTAATTTGAGTTAATTACCTTATGATTAGAATTAATCCTCAATTATCGCTTGCGGTGAACTAACTCGTAAATCACGAGCACTGAACTCACATACGCGTTCAAGAAAAATAGTTCAACTCTACTTCGCGCGAAATTATGTCTCGAGAAAACTGCGGATTCGAAATCAACTAGATTTTTAATCAATCGTAGTTCAAGACCAACTAACTCTCATGTACCAAATTTTCACTCGAAGAGGGTGTTCTTCCCACTCTTTCTCAGTGAGGGAAAACGTTCATTTCTCAGAAAGGTCCGCGTCCAATTTTTACACCCCGGCTGCATCTCTTACATTTCAACATTATCCTAAACAAGCCATTTGTGCACCAAATGTTTTACCACTCAACGGGGTGCCGGACAGCCGCACCACGTTCACTTGAAATTTTTAATAAATTTATTAAGAGTGACCCTTGTTGGGGTGCACTTAGGATCTTCGAGCAATAAAACATTTGGCATGCACAAAAGGAAATATTGGGCCGCAAATTCGGCTAAAGTAAAATTTCGTAGAAAGTCCGAAGACTTCCCACGCCGTAAACACACATGTGTTTCGCATAAAGATGACCCAACGGTCAGATAGGACACGCGAAACTAATAAAAAAAAATGTTCAAATAATTTTTATAAAACTAAACCTTAACGTTGATGTGCTGGTGGAATGGAGACCCTTTCATACGCCCCCATAGTTTGTCGTTGAAGGTCCTTCACACGGGAAACTATCCCACAAAAGGGTCTTACGTTTCACTTCACAGAACTTCCATCTCACTAGCACTTGGTTTGTTTGAACTTTCACTGTAGCAACGATTATTGGAAGTACTTCCTTAAATTCGTAACATTGAACACTCCTCGCACTTCCCCGGTCACTGGGTCTTCGAGTCTATAAGTGTTCGGATGTGGTTTGTCCACAACACGGAATGGCCCTTCGAACAACGGAAGGAATTTCCCAAACACCTTTTCGCCTGCGTTTGATATTGGGTTGGTCCGTAACAGAACCAAGTCCCCTGCCCGATACTCTGTTGGTTTTTTAGGGCCGTACTTCTTCCTCAGTTCGGCAGCATGTCTCAGATGCCGTCCCGCCTGAGTCCTTATCTGTCGTAGCGACAACGGCTTCCTTGGCGGTAGGAGCTTATTCAAATACGCATCCAGTGGTGCAGGTGGGTCTCGTCCGTACAGGACCTTGTATGGTGAGAACCCGGTGCTCGCATGCGGGACTTTGTTAAAGCAGTCTTCAATTTGGGACAGGTGCCTCACCCATCCAGAATGTTTTTCGCTGCAGTATGCTCGAAAAATTCGCCCAAGTTCCTTCATCACTCGCTCAGTGGGATTGGATTGGGGGTGGCGAATAGATGAGAAACTGATTGTGATGCCAGCCTTCTCACAAATTTCCCTCCATTTGTTTGAAGTGAACTGTGAGCCGTGGTCACTCAAAACGGTGCGAATCTTCATGTATTGGCCGTAGTCCTCCGTTAGGCGCCGCGCCGCAATGGTTGCTTTCGCTGATCGAAGCGGGTATAATTTGACGAATTTGGAGAATGTGTCGATGACCACAAAGATGTATTGGGCCGCACCATGGCCCTTTGGCAATGGTCCATAAAAGTCGACGGTTACCAATTCTCCAACGTCCTTGGCCAATACCGCATGCCGCTCCCCCTCGTTCCTTCGATTTGGGTGTTTCGTTCTTTGACACAAGTCGCACTTTTTAGTTAGACTTTTGGTAGTAGGCAGCATTTTAGGCCAGTAGAAACTGTCCTTCATAAGAGCATATAGCTTAGAGGCGCCAAAATGTCCCATCACTTGGTGGTAGTGTAAGCAAACCCTTTCAACTAATACTGCTGGGATCACCAACTTGGCGCTGTCTTCCGGTCGGTGTCGGTACACGAGGATGTCGTTGTATAGTTCGCAATGGGGTAGTAATCGGCTCGCCCCAGTCGGAAGGTCATTGGCCGGTGGTTGTGCCGTTAAATGTTCAAGGATTGGCCCAAACAATTTGTCTTGTTGTTGGTAGCGACGAATGTCCTGGAGTTCGTGGCAAACCTCCTCCGTATTGTCAGCTTCGAACAGGGCGACGACTACTTCATTTGCCATGGTATCCGTGGCGATTCCATCACGATCGTACGGAAAACGGGAAAGGACGTCGGCTACCACATTGTCACTTCCCTTGACATGTTCGATGGTGTAGTCGAACTGCTCTATGAACAACACCCATCTAGTCAAACGGTTGTTCAGAAGTCGGCACCGTTTGAGGAAAATTAGGGCCTGATGGTCCGTTCTAATCACGACCTTTTGACCCAATATGATGGTGCGAAATTTCTGCAGCGCGAACACGATTCCCAAAAGTTCCTTTTCGGTCGTGGTGTAATGTAATTCAGCGCCACGTAATGTCCTACTCGCGAACGCTAACACCCCACGGTCACCACTCTCACTAAGCTGGAAAAGTTCCGCCCCCAATGCGTATCCCGAACCGTCGGTTTGCACATAAAATTGTCTATTATAATCCGGGTGTTTTAACATGACAGTGTTTAAAAACAAATCTTTTACTGCGTTGAAGGCTACTTCCTCCTCACGCCCCCACTTCCACGAATTAGCTTTCTTCAAAAGTCTATTTAACACGGTTGTTTCCGCACTGTACTTAGCGTTGAATTTGCGGTAATAATTACACAAACCCAAAAATCCACGTAACTGTTTTCGGGTTTGAGGCGTGGGAAACTTCCGGATCGCGTCTACTTTCGTAGGGTCCGCGCGCACTCCCTCGGCCGAAAGTAAATGCCCCAGAAATTGCACTTCCGATTTAAAGAAATGAGTCTTTCCCAAGTTCGCGGTCATTTTCGCGTCCCCTAATTTAGACAACACGATGTCCAGGTGGTGGAGGTGTTCGTCCCACGTACGTGAAGCAATGAGGAGGTCGTCGATGTAGTTGACGCAAAACTCGCGAACTTCTGGTCCCAAAATAAAGTCCATCGCTCGGCTGAACGAAGCTACCGCCGTCTTTAGGCCAAACGGGAGCACTTGGTACACGTACGAACGACCGTTGTACAGGAACGCCGTGTACTGTTTGCTGTTCTCCTCCAGCGGAATCTGCCAGTATGACATTCGCAAGTCGATCGTACTTAAGTACTTAGCACCACTAAACGCATGTAAAAGTTCATCGGTCGCTGGTGGAGCCTCTGCTTCCGATAACATGCGGTCGTTTAAAGTTCGGGCATCTAGACACACACGCACTCCGCCGTCCTTCTTTCTCACGACCGTTAAAGGGCTTGCGAACGCTGAAGCCTCGCGCTTTATCACTCCGAGAGACTCCATCTCCTGAAGCACCTCTTCGACGGCGGGTCGTAGAGCCATCGGTACCGGGTACGGCCGCTTCACGAATGGAGTATCGTCGTGCAACTTAATTTGATGCACATACCTGTCCGTTTTCCCCGGTCGTTCGTCGAACGTCCTCCGGTGTTTCGTCAATACCTGAAGCAGACCTCTTCGCACTTCGTCACTCACGCACGCACCGGCTACCTTTTCCCGAATTTGTTCGTCGGAAACTTCGTGTGAGTCGCGAATTGAGAGCGCGGAAACGGCACTAATCACTCCGATGTCGTCACATTCGACGTCAGAGTCGTCATTTTGAATTTCGGCCGGGCGGAAGGGCACTTCATTGTTTGTCGCCCCCGAAAGCACTAACACTCGTCGTTTAAAACTCACATCGGCACCATAAGCATCCAGAAAGTCGGCGCCGATTATCACAGACTTTATCAAGTTCTGGATCACCACAAACACTATGGAGTACTTCACTTCGTTTATAGTTGTCTCAATATAGGTTTGCAGCCGCACTCGCGCATTTTTCTGACCGGTGGCGTTTCTGACAAAGGTCACAGTGGTCGGTAACGTTGGTGGTCGTAGCCCTAATGACAAAAGTTGTTCGTAACACTCCAACGATAAACAACACACCTCACTTCCCGTATCGACTAACGCGTGTCTTTTAAATTGTCCAAGCTGCACACTAATTTCGGGAAGCACTTGGGTTTGTTTCCCTTGCGTTCGGGCTATAGACGCCACTAAGATGGGACCCGATGTCTCGTTTCGGTGACCTAGGCCCGTCGGTTCACCACGTTGTCGTTTCCCGAATTTGTGGGGCGGTTGTTCCGGTTGGCCTGGTCATTAAAAGGACGTCTCGTCGGCGGTGGTCCCGTTGGTCGGCGGTCCGGAGTCCTTGGAGGGAACCAAGTGCGCGAGGAATACTGCTGCGGTTCACGACGTTGGTATGGGTGATGGCGATTGTTAAACCGGTCTCCCCTTGGTTGGAAAGTTGTTTGATTGTGTGGACGCGGTGGTTGTCCACGAGGTGGTTCCACTGGCGCCGTGGGCTTCAATGACGTGGATGGTGGACTCATGACCGGCGGTGGTTTCACTTGCCCACGCACAGCGGTGACCGACTTAGCATTTTGCCGGTGCAAGCCCATTTCCTTCAGAAACTCGGCGGTCTCGTAGATCGAGGCAGCCTTGTTTATGGTCCACAGGGCCTGGACGTTCTCGGGGAAGTGGTGCATAATCTGCTTCACTAGAGCGTACTCGGCGATTGGAGGGTCAAGTGAGTGTGCCAGATTCACATACGTCATGAAGTGGTCACTCATCGATGTTTCGGACGTCTCGTCGTGACGTCCGGTGCTTAGCGCCTTCCGTACGTGCTCTTGAGCACTGGCATCCCAATACCATGCCACGAAATCGTGCTTAAACTGCGCATACGAAGTCCACTTCGCGACATAAACTTCCATCCAAGTTTTCGCGCGGTCTTGGAGGCAGTCCAGAGCTAAGTCAAGCAGCTGTTGGTCGTTGCTGCTCAAAGCCCTCGCGTATCTTTCTACCTGGTGTAGAAAACGCATGGGATTCTTCATACGGTCCCCGGTGAAAGTGGGCTTCTCCGGCAGAGTCGGAGCACGGTGCAGCACGTTCAGCAAGAGTCGCTGAAGGTCCTGGTTTGGTGGTTGTTCCGCCCCCTCATCCATGGATTGTTGCCGGGCGGTGGTGGCTCTACCTGACGGAGATGGCGTACTAGGGGCGTCCTCCTGGTGGATGATCGCCGTCGTCTGGAACACCTGGGCCGTACCGGCTTGGATCCCTGGATCGGCTGGGGCGACGTTCCTCCGGGCGTTGGCGAGCTCCTCCGAGACGGCTTGCAGCAGCTGGGCCTGCATTTCTCGGTGTTTCGCCTCGCTCTCGGCTTCCTGACGGGCGAACCACTCGCGGAACCACGAAGGGATCTTCGTCGCACGAGCGGAATTGGCGGGCTTGGTGGTGGCACGGCTCTTAGGCGTCTTCTTATTCTCCATCTCGCTCGAGGATTTATTTTTCTCAAACAAACCTTATGATTAGAATTATAGGTTCTTTAACCACTTTTTTTTTTGACCAACGTTATTTGAGCATACCGATTTTCTTCAATATTCAATTAATTATTTTTTTCTGTGCACTGTTTTAACTTTAAATCCTGGTCTCACGGTACCAAAATTTCTGTGATGGTTTTACCCACACAGTTGGCGAGAGATGTGATCGTCTAGTTTAAGGATTTTAATAGGACCCCGCGCAAAAGATGTGATGCGTAACCGCCGGTACTTTTTATTTAAAGTACAGCGCCACCGCGTAAGTTCGACGGGCTAGAAAGGGATCGACGTGCGCTAAGGCACGAATGAAACATATATTAGTTTGGAATAAATGATTTTTTGTTTAATAAAATAAACCACAATCGAATACATAAAGTGCGCGCCCCGAGGCGGCTAGAACATACATTTCCTAATGTATAATAACAACAACGTCGAGATGCAGCCGTTCGTCGTGTTACGGTACGTTTTAGGTTGCGTGGCCTCCTTTACTTATTTAATTTAGCAAACATAAAGAATTTTCGTTATAGGTGAGGTTGGGAGTCAGCGAAACGCACACCTCCTCGCTCCCGGCGTCGCGAAGCGAGTTGGGGACGGTCTTGGCTTACAAGTGAAATAATTTTCTTCACGCACCTTTCTCCTTCATCTACGTTTTAATTGTTTAAGTTTTAAATGTTCCCCTTTTGGCCAATCTTTTCCCCTCCCCCCAGGTGCGGGTCTATATTAAAATTCTGAATGTTAAACAAAGCCTCCACCGTCCGGTGATCTAGGATCACAACCAGGGAAGTGTACACTCCACACTGGCCGGCCACCAAGAGGTCGTCGGAAGGGCGTTCGCGACAAGGCTGGATAATCGGACCGGTACCGCTGACCGCACGCGGATTGCCCGTCTGTATGGTTCTCTAATACTACAACGACGACTACTCTAACGACTACAGAACCCGTACTCGCGGCGGCAACTCACACGCGGAAAACGGCCGGCCCAACCTGGAGATGATACCTTCGCGTTATTAGGCTGCTATGTGAAAATGGACCACGTTAAATAACAAACAGTTTATCGGTATGCTCAACAAAACGGTCATGGGTGATTTTCTCGTAAGTAAAATAACTAATTTGAGTTAATTACCTTATGATTAGAATTAATCCTCAATTATCGCTTGCGGTGAACTAACTCGTAAATCACGAGCACTGAACTCACATACGCGTTCAAGAAAAATAGTTCAACTCTACTTCGCGCGAAATTATGTCTCGAGAAAACTGCGGATTCGAAATCAACTAGATTTTTAATCAATCGTAGTTCAAGACCAACTAACTCTCATGTACCAAATTTTCACTCGAAGAGGGTGTTCTTCCCACTCTTTCTCAGTGAGGGAAAACGTTCATTTCTCAGAAAGGTCCGCGTCCAATTTTTACACCCCGGCTGCATCTCTTACATTTCAACATTATCCTAAACAAGCCATTTGTGCACCAAATGTTTTACCACTCAACGGGGTGCCGGACAGCCGCACCACGTTCACTTGAAATTTTTAATAAATTTATTAAGAGTGACCCTTGTTGGGGTGCACTTAGGATCTTCGAGCAATAAAACATTTGGCATGCACAAAAGGAAATATTGGGCCGCAAATTCGGCTAAAGTAAAATTTCGTAGAAAGTCCGAAGACTTCCCACGCCGTAAACACACATGTGTTTCGCATAAAGATGACCCAACGGTCAGATAGGACACGCGAAACTAATAAAAAAAAATGTTCAAATAATTTTTATAAAACTAAACCTTAACGTTGATGTGCTGGTGGAATGGAGACCCTTTCAGTACAAACGAATAAAATGTTTAAAAATCACATTTTCAAATATCTTTTATTTTAAAATTTACTCGATCTCCTAAACGGTTAAAGATAGGACATCGCGGTTTTCATCGGTGGATTTAGCACCTCATTTTACATAAAATAAGTCCTATAAGTCTACTCTCAAGACTTGATAAAGGTACAAACGAATAAAATGTTTATATATATCATTTTCAAATATCTATTATTCTCCATTTTACTCGATTTCCTAAACGGTTAAAGATAGGACATCGTGGTTTTCTCCAGTGGATTAAGCACCTCATTTTACATAAAATAAGTCCTATAAGTCTACTCTCAAGACTTGATAAAGGTACAAACGAATAAAATGTTTATATATTACATTTTCAAATATCTATTATTCTCCATTTTATTTGATCACCTAAACGGTTAAAGATAGGTCATCGCGGTTTTTACCAGTGGATTAAGCTCCTTATTTTACATAAAATAAGTACTATAAGTCTACTCTCAGGAGTTGATAAAGGAACAAAGGAATAAAATGTTTATATATCACATTTTCAAATATCTATTATTCTCCATTTTACTCGATCTCCTAACTCGATCTCCTAAATGGTTAAAGATAGGACATCGCGGTTTTTACCAGTGGATTTAGCACCTCATTTTACATAAAATAAGTCCTATAAGTCTACTCTCAAGAATTGATAAAGGTACAAACGAATAAAATGTTTATATATCACATTTTCAAATATCTATTATTCTCCATTTTACTCAATCTCCTAAACAGTTAAAGATAGAACATCGCGGTTTTCACCAGTGGATTTAGCACCTCATTTTACATAAAATAAGTCCTATAAGTCTACTCTCAAGACTTGATAAAGGTACAAACGAATAAAATGTTTATATATTACATTTTCAAATATCTATTATTCTCCATTTTATTTGATCACCTAAACGGTTAAAGATAGGTCATCGCGGTTTTTACCAGTGGATTAAGCACCTTATTTTACATAAAATAAGTCCTATAAGTCTACTCTCAAGAGTTGATAAAGGTACAAACGAATAAAATGTTTATACATCACATTTTCAAATTTCTATTATTCTCCATTTTACTCGATCTCCTAACTCGATCTCCTAAGCGGTTAAAGATAGGACATCGCGGTTTTTACCAGTGGATTTAGCACCTCATTTTACATAAAATAAGTTTTATAAGTCTACTCTCAAGAATTGATAAAGGTACAAACGAATAAAATGTTTATATATCACATTTTCAAATTTCTATTATTCTCCATTTTACTCGATCTCCTAACTCGATCTCCTAAACGGTTAAAGATAGGACATCGCGGTTTTCACCAGTAAATTTAGCACCTCATTTTACATAAAATAGGTCCTATAAGTCTACTCTCAAGAGTTGATAAAGGTACAAACGAATAAAATGTTTATAAATCACATTTTCAAATATCTTTTATTTTCCAATTTACTCGATCTCCTAAACGGTTAAAGATAGGACATCGCGGTTTCTACCAGTGGATTTAGCACCTCATTTTACATAAAATAAGTCCTATAAGTCTACTCTCAAGACTTGATAAAGGTACAAACGAATAAAATGTTTATATATTACATTTTCAAATATCTATTATTCTCCATTTTATTTGATCTCCTAAACGGTTAAAGATAGGTCATCGCGGTTTTTACCAGTGGATTAAGCACCTCATTTTACATAGAATAAGTTTTATAAGTCTACTCTCAGGAGTAGATAAAGGTACAAAGGAATAAAATGTTTATATATCACATTTTCAAATAT